>JAATHB010000154.1:0-26181 GCA_014822075.1 Fusarium buharicum | reverse complement strand
TACTTAACTATTAGCCTATTTGCCACTAAAAGTATTTAATAAATAAGGTATACTAAAGGGCTACTTAGCTTATAGTTATATTTATAATACTTCTAATTAAGATAATATAATAGAGACTATAAAGTCTTATTAGGTCCTTCCTTTACTATAATAGAAAAGAGGTAACCTATATAATAAGATATAGTATTCCTAACTTGTTCCCTTATTATTAAAGGGGGCTTTATACCTTAATTATAGGTATAGATAACCCCCCTCCTTCTACTTAAGGTCTTCTATAAATTCTTAACTATAAAGGTATAGCCTCTTTCTTAGGCCTAAGTGTTAATAAAGGTAAAAAGAGCCTTACGCAAGGGGAAATAACCTTCCGGTAGAAAAATATTATTAAGGAATAAATTTATAGCATTAGATAGGTTTATTTTAAATAGGTAATACGGTAATAGCTTTAATTAACTTTAATTATAATATTAACCGTTAAATTAGAAGGTCTAAGTTTAAGCTATATCTGGAAGATCCTATATATAGATTAAGCTTATATAACGATATCTTAGAGGCATAGCTAGCTGTGCCCAGATGGGCACGTGATCTTAATGGCACAGCTAGCTGTGCCTCTATGGGCCGCCATACTTACTGTTAATGTTACTAAGCTCAATCCTCCAATAACAGTCGAACATTCACGAATATGTTCGTCGTATTCATCGATGAGCTCTTCAAGCCGTTGCTTGATTAGTAACCCTGAAGTTTTCAGCGTTTCCAGGTTTGTATCCATGTCTTGACTATTAATTGATTTATCATTCTGTAAGCCCCTTTAGAATGAATCATTTGAAAGGTCATCGAGGTGGGCTGCCATCTTCCTTATCTGCCGCTGCCAGTTCTGTAGACCATTTTTCAGGTAGTTCATATCCAGCCATGAAGTAGCTGCGCTCGCCCTGGCGGAATCCAAGAGAGATTTTGAATCGTCTAGAACACCCTTATGTGAGAGATATTCTCTGTTGGAAGTTAAGTCGTAGATGTTTTGCATCATTTTGGTGGCGTTATCTCGCAGCACTTATACTTGCCAACTAATTGTCATGATAAGTATTCCTCCTATTGAAGTAGTTAGCAATGTTAAAATCAAGCAGTAATGCCTTGATACACCTTATAGGTTCACGTTTATCCACCGCACCGCCAAGCAGGGAGGCTCTGCTGATCTGTTGAGTCACCAAAAAAACCAGGCTTTGTCTCATTGACACACCTATATGCAAGACACTTCATATGTACGACGTTGGGGGCCGAAAGAAAATCCAATTACGGCTTCCTACAGGCTTGGCTGTGTAGTTAGGCAAACGTGGAAGTTCGCCCTGGTTGAAATTATTCTCCTTGACTTCTGTGCTTCTGTTGCTTTATTTCATTCTCTCATTTCAAATATCATTGTCACTTGGTGTTGCTCAGCCATCTACGTTACATCCTTTTGCCTCAGACACCCCACATGCCAGAACAGCCTGGCATTCTCCTCAATACCTAGGCTGAGGCATCTAAACAGTCCTCTCATTGGCTTGAACTCCCCAGCCATTCAGCATGGATGTCACACATTCCACTTCTCCGGTTTCCAGTCCAACACAAGATGAGTTCCATGAGCTCAAGTCACTGCCTGACCGAATACAACACGCCATGATACAGACCACGGAAGACGGAACCAAGCAATTTCTACCAAACGGCGAGCTGCAGAATATCTGTGACCGCAACAAAGTGCTGCAAGAGCTACGCAAGTGCTTCTCCGAGGACAAGGCAGAGCACTACACTCGTTACATCTGTGGTGAAACACAGCAAGGATGCCACCCGACAATATCTGCACTGAGAGTGTTTGTTATTCTCGCACAGGTCAAAGAATTGTGTCTATTCAATCGCTTCTTCGAGGCCCGAGTATCTGATAAAAATCTTCCTTTGACCTGGGAAGGCAAGAAACTCTATACACAAGATGGGCGCAGCCTCACAAGCCATGTCCGCCAGTCCAGACTCTGCTTCTTCCGTCATGAACTTCACTTTATGAACGATTTTTATCGTCAACAATGGCAAATCCTCCCACCTTTCATTCCCAAGGCTAACCCGAAGCAATATGATGTGCTTCAATTCCATGCCGATACTATCATGCCATGGGTATTCTGTAAGCAGTCGAGTAAACAGAGTGGGTACTCTCAAGTCTTCAAAGTCAAGATTCACCCGAAACACCATGAATTCGTGAGTCCTCTTCCCTCAAGGGATCTTGGAGAGTTTCTCATCAATTTTGCTATGGCAACGAATTCGTTCTCTGACGCCTTTGCAGGTTAAGTCTGAGAATTTCGCTCTCAAAATCTTAGATCAAGCCGAAAATGTGGATGAGCTGTTCCGACAAGAACTATATGCTTTCAACAAGATTCATTCTGGTCCTCACCTCCTTGAGCTGCTTGCAGCTTTCAAACACGGCGATAAACTGTGCTTTCTTTCTGAATGGGCGCAGGGCAACAGTCTAACGCAACTCATGGAGACACTACCCTACGAACTAGTTTCTTCAGCAGCCAATCCATCCATGACGCTTCTCTTCTGGATTGCTGAACAGTTTGCGGGCCTTGCTGAAGGGCTCAATCGCATTCACAATGTCCAAACTGACTACCTGTCGCCCGGATCGCATGCAATGGAGGACTTGTACGGTATTCATGGCGATGTGAAACCAGATAACATCCTGTACTTCTGCCATAATAAGACAGGCGATGCTACTGGTATTTTGAAACTATCCGATTTCGGTCTAACAAAGTTCCATACCAAAGCATCAAGGTCCGAAAGGCCGGGAAAGGGCCCAATGTCTCCAACCTATGCCTCTCCTGAGCACAATGAAGACACTCATGGTGTTTCCAGAAGATCGGATGTGTGGGCTTTCGGTTGTGTCCTGACCGAGATGTTAACCTGGGCAATCCAAGGACCAAAAGCACATAAGGAATACGAAAATGATCGCTATGATGAGTCGGATATTGGGCGTAGGCATGGGAGGTGGAACGAAGACAGATTCTTTGCCAAGATGTTTCCCGAACACCAAGACACTGCCGTACCCCAAGCATTCTTTGTGAAAAGGGCTGTCGTTGATGTAGGTTTCTCCTCTTCCAACCCTTTAGTGATGGCCTTGTCCAGCAAACTCACCAAACCAGTGCCTCAAAAAGAACCGGGATATAGCTACTAGGGCTGGTCATAACTACAGCTATCTGGCCGATGTTCTTGACTTTGTCAGAGATCAGATGTTGGTGATTGATTACAAGAAGCGAGCAAGGTGTGATAAGGTGTTTCGATTTCTCAACGAAGCAAAAGATGGATTGCGAAAGGACAACCGATACGGCTTAGTAAGACTCCCATCACTTGAAAGCAGGACTACTTGATGGTTTGTGTTCGACACGAGACGCTTTCGTCTACTTCTTGTGTTATAGAACTAGAGCCTCAAGGCGATAGATTTTGCTATGTTTGATTAGTTTAGCTGCAGGATACTACTTAACGGGGGCCCCAGGGCCTTTTTCTCTTTTGGCTTAATTTTGTACTCATACACGCTGATATATCCACTAATATCACGCAGCATGATCGCTTGTTTGATTGGAGACGTGAGCCTCTAAGTTCACGATACCATTTTTTATATTTAAACCTTAGTCATACCTCCGAGAGCTAGATCAAGGCCACACAACAAGAAAAACAATTTAACCTCACAACAAGATATCATGCCTAATACCTTAATGTGGTTTATCATTGTATGTGGAAACTGTGTTTTAAGGTTATAGGCAGCTGCCAGCGTAATCATAGATGAAATAAGCTTCCTCTTAAGGTATAAGAAGCCTACTCTTCTTGCTCTAATGCCAACAGCCGAACTTCCCCGTCACGACTCACCCACCAGTCCTTTCTTTATCGTGTCTATCTTTGAGTGGCGTAAATTCAACAATTAAGGACGGAAATAGAGTGAATCTGACAACTGAATTGTTTTTAGCAGGTCATTCTGGGTAGCTTGTGTTTGGATAACCGTCAAATGATAAGGTATAGTCCTAGTGATCTTAAAACTCCTTGCATTCGTTTGATGGTTATCGTACAATGTAGATTGTGAAACATTAACTTGGCAACACTATCTGATAAGTGGCCTTATCGCATGAATAAGAACAAAGTGGCAACCGAAGGCCAGAGTAGACAGGTAAGCACGCTAGACATAGATGTCAGTTTCGCGGCACTGGAATCTGAATCTTGAGCGTCCTCCTCAGCCTGGTCACCATCAGATTGCTCCTCTTCTTCTTCAGTCTTGTTACGGAAAAAATATGCCCCGCCTTCATACTCTCTTCGACTCCCGTTTGTCGCCTGGTCAAAGAGATAGCCGCAAACCTCAACCATAGTCCCGTCCAGGTCCTCGTCATCGCCGGTGCAGTCCCTTAGTAGTCCGTTCCAACACCACTGTTTAGGCCTATACGAGTATTGGCCGACAGTGTCTATTGGCATTGGTTGAATTGAGGGGCCGGTATATGGTATCACAATAGTTTCGTTCAAATCGACGGTTAGCAGCTGCTCGGGGTCTGCTGCCTGTCGCACAGCTTCAAGAACGGCTGAGATATTTGAGACGGTTGCGTTGACGGTTGAGTTGAGAGTTATTTGTGTCTTGAAGCGATCAAACTCGCATTCGCCGTCCTCATTGGCCTCTTCTTCGGTGCATTCGATAGGTGTTGATACATTGATGTTTCTCATCTCATATTCAAACCCTTCTTTTCCATCTTCGCCTTTGGGCTCGAAAGTCTGGCAGGAACGTTTGGAAAATGATAGAGCCAACGTCGGAAATAGTAAGAGAGTAGTGATTGATGGCAAGGACTTCATGATGTCGGTTATGGGGGTTGCCTGTAGTGGGATAGGTAGTGATACACTGTTCTCGATATGTCGGGCAGGCTTTCTATATATTTGCTCAGTTCACGAATAGCCCCCAAATGCCTCAGTAATTATGACGTGGGTAAATGTTACAATCAGACCAAAGGATTAATGGAAATACATCACATCGGGCCATCGCAGTGACCAACAAGAAGAAATAGACTAACCAAGGGCCAATTGCAAAACATACTTGGTTTTAAGCCCTGTCTTTGTCCAGCCACCAGGGGTAGGTAGCTAGTTGGCCAGCGTTTGAGCTAAGACTTTAAAGGGCTCTGATTGCCATAAAAGGCCAATCATATTTTATTATTGAATTCCGTTATTCCGCGCGTCTACTTAATATTCCGCTGTAGCAGAGATATGCGGAAATAAACCTCTACTTCCTCTGGGGCGCTGTAGCAATTGGGGCCTTTAACTGGTTCAAATTTGTACGTACACGACGTCATAACGTCAGCAATACGAGGAAATGTCAGCAATTAGAACATGATCGCCTTGAAGGATTTGAAGGATTCTTCCTACTGTCGATCTTGTTTTTATTAAACTGTTACATTTATTCTTTCTCTGATGCCGTAAGCAGGGGTTCTACAGATCCTCACAGGCTCGGTGAAGCGATCTCCAGACGTGCAATGGCCCTTGGCAAGCCTGTCAAGACAATTCGTTCAAAGGCTGACTGGGCATCTCCTTTTGTCTAGAGGTAGGCATGAATCACATTCCTAGCTAGCTGACGCAATTTGCTGACAGTTGTGAGCTTCTTTCGCAGCCCAGGACTGAATATATGAATATTTCTTGGCCCAGCAATGCCTGTTGGATCTGGCCGCGGCTAACCCTTATCTTGGTAAGACTTGTATTGAAGATAGGGGTAGAGGCCTGATTAGAGATTTATATTTCTGTCTCCTCAATGGTTCCGACTTCTTGCGATGGCATAGTTATCCTCGACCCAGTTGCTCTACATCAAAGGTGGCCCCGGCACGGGAAGGACAATGCAGCTATGTGACGCTATCGAAGAGTTGATAAGAGAGCCAGATACTGGTCGAGCTCACCATTCCTGCCAATTAAACGACACACGAAAGACAAGTGCGGTAAGCGTTGTGCGGTCTGATATACCTTCTCATCAAATGGAACCCCTGGCTGATCTCGTATGCCAGGTGGATATATTACATTGTAAAGAAGTGGTTTTTTGAAGTTCTATATGTCCTAAAAGACTTGTCTGCGATCCTCACGGGTATGCTCACTGATCCGAGCTTGAGTAGCGTGATCCCATCGTCGATGCCGTCGATAAGTGTGCAACCAATCTGTCATGGCGTCTACATACAAGATACAATTAAAATGTGTGGCAATTCCGAGTTTAAAAATTGTTATCTGGAAGTTTCTATGCTATGACGGGCCCAAGACAATCTAACATGCCCACGGACAAGTACAGAAGTACCGCAATCTGCAAGGCTGCTCGGGAATGCGTTCAGGCTCTTTCCATTGATAAACAAGTTACTGGCACTTATTTGTTGCAGTTCCATACTCTCAATTATAAAACGAGTCATATTGAATGGCTATGGATCCAGTGACAGAACCAGACTAGAATGGCAGTAACAGTCTTTCAGAAGCTTATAGTGCGCAAGTATCGTATTCACGAGATACATGAAAGGTTAAAAGCCTACGATACCTACTGAAGTATTAAAAAGAGACCGGGTAAAAGAAATTCATAGTTTTGATCAAAACCATCTATTGCACAAAAGACATACAGTAAGGTGCGCAGTGTTGAACGCATTGCTGGGCCTAGCTACCCGAATCTCAGCAGTTAGGTAATCTACAAACCTTCCTTGACTAGGAGAGCATCAAAACCTCGTTTGAAAGTATCCATGAGTTTCTGAGGCACTCGGTCTTCCGCAAACATGTCGAGAACATCAAGGTAAGAAGGAGGACCTTCCATGCCTTCCATGCCTTCCTCCTCCTCCTCCTCCTCCTCCTCCTCCTCCTCCTCCTCCTCCTCATCCATGTCGTCGTCATCGTCGTCGTTGGGACCTACCGCGTCCTTCTGGATACAGTCTTCCTGAGCAGCAGCCCACTTCGGATACGCAGCAGCCCAAATCTCAAGATAGATTTTGCGCAAGGTTGGCTGACGGCACAAGGGTATGCGTGCCGCGAAGGAGATGTTGGTAGTAATCAGAGATGCCCTGCAGAGATCAACAGGATTGCTGGGTCTATTCTCCGCCACAAGCTTCTTCATCGCGTCACGATAGACATTTCGATAGTAGGTTAGTGTTTGGGGTGAGTCCTCCCAGCAACCAGCAGGCTCTTCTCCGGCTTCCATCTCCTCGGTCCAACCATACAATCCCACAGCCCAGTCTCTAGTCAACCAGGCAGGCAAAGACTCGTTACCAGCCGAGCGAGGTGAGAAATTGGCACCTTCCCAGTCAATGATGCCTCTCAGTTCTCCCTCCTCAGAGACGATGATATTCTGGTAGTTGAAGTCGGGGTGTATCATGACGAAGGTATCCATGTCTTCTGGCTCTGTGATCCACTGAACTAATTGGCGTATGAACCCGTCGTTGCCTTTGTCCCAGTTGTCTTGTCCAGGGTTTCGGTCTATGCCAAGAAGATATTGTGGTTTTGGGTCGCTGCTGACTGGGTATTCCATGTATACGCACTCCTCATCTTTATCCTCCTCCATATACCATTTCCGCATCGTAGCGGCCTCGTCAACACTTCGTTCTGGTCCAAGAATAGGTTTGTTTTCGGCGTCGAAACCAATGATTTTCCCGCTTGTCTTTGAAGAGATCGTTCCCAGTTGGAACATGGCCGAAGCCACATCCTTAATTGCACGAGTACATCGCTCACGGTTAACCTCTGGGCTGACGCCATCGGTGCGGTGGGAGAACCAGAGATCGCAGAGCCGTACTCCGTCAATCCAGTTCATCAAGATGTAAGGAACCTTGATGACACTGTCTGTAGTTAAACAGAAGTCGAAGATCTCTGGAATGGGAATGGTAGTTTCTCGCTTGATGAGCTTCATGGTGTAAATCTCTGAAGAGAGATGAGTTGCGCTGTCTTGGTGCCAGATATCAGGGTGACCTCCGATAGGGATCTTCAATGCCCAGCGAGTTCCATTGTTGAAGGTCAACGGCAAGACGATGTTGTAGGAACCATGTTTGAGGTCGCCGATCGATGGCTGAGCGTCATCTTCGGTGCTTTCTGGATACAGGCGTTTGAAAAGGGATGCTGCCAGCTGGGGTACCTGCTGATGATCGAGGGTAGCCAGGATTTTGTCAATGTCTTTTGCGGAACCGCAGCAGCCGCAGTCGCAGTCTGTGTCGGAGTCGGAGTCGGAATCATTTTTCGATTCTGGGTCATTACCGGTAGGCTCATCTACAGACTCGTCATTGGTTGCTGAGATTACATCCTTCACGCTGCCTGATCCTTCAAGTTGATGAGAATCCTCAACCTCAGCAGCCCTTGGTGGGGACTGTTGGGCTTGTGAACTTGCAATAGACTGAGCGCCTTTCTGGAAAAGGCCCCAAAGGGAACAAATCCTAGGATTGTACGATGACTCGTTATTCTTGCTGAGCTGTTGACCCATGTTGATCTTGGTTGAGTGGTGAATGTTAGGTTGAAAGGTTTGAGTCAGGTTGAAAGGGTGAAACGTCTTTCTTTTATGCCTGCCTGGGCCATTTACTTGGCTTGTTTCTGTTCAAAATGAAACAAAGGCTTTTTAGAACGTGCGGAAATGTACGTTGCACGAGCAGACACATGACTCTTGTTCAATTGTCATGGCTGGCAGGCCAAAGCCAATAGACAAAGAAACATAGCAAATAGCACGGGCTTCGACTTTGTTTGTCGGTTTCGTCCCGCCGTTTGGATCCAGTTTGGCATAGGCCTGTGCCACAAAAAGGTTCTTTATTCATTGGAGGTCTGAAATGCAAAAACACTCAGTTCTTCCAAGGCTAGAGCTGGTTAAAGCTGGCACATGTTTATTGTTCAGTTCCGCAAATAGAATCTAGCATGTTGTGCCTTGTAGGCGTAGCTCGGTTCTTTCAGCTCTTTCACAATCTTACATCAAAGACATTTGACCCATTTCATTTCATTACATTATTACAAGGGACTTGGTTCCATCGTGCTATGACTTCGGTCTTGCTTTACAAGTGAAAGAACCCTCTTTCGGCATACCGCATCCTCAAAGACTCTCTTTTGGGGAAAAGGAGAAAATGATTTCCTTTTTTTGTTTGGCTAGTTCGCAACCTTTGTGGAGGAATATTTCCATTATATCATAACTCGTTTGAAGTAATGAAAGACTTTCAGGGTGATGAATTTGTATAAAACCTCTGGTTTGACCCGTCGGGATGATTCTCTGAAATTAGTGGCCAACATCATTCCGAAGCCTACAGCAACATCACCACCAAGCGCAAAACAATACTAACGACACCATGAGAGACTGTTTTCAATCCAAAAGTCTCAACAAGCCAATCACTCAGGCTGCGTTTGAGAAGAATGCCATTTCTAGAAAGCATCACTGGTAAGATGATACATCACATGTACTCTTTAAAAGTCCGATACTAACCTTCTACAGCGGTGGTTGTTACAAGGTATTGACGACCCGATGTTTTAAGAAAGGCCATGAGGTACTTTGCGAGATTCACGGCTTGCCTCACTTGCCCGGCCATGCTTGCGTCAAGTGCAACAACGAGGCTGAGAGAGCCGCAGAGCAACAGGCTCAGCAAGCTGCCGCGAACAAGGCAACAAACCAAGGGCGGAAGAACAAATAGGTGGGTGTCACAGTATACCCCTAAAGGATTTACAATACATTGATGCTGGAAATCGTGGATTGGAAAGTGCCGGACCTTTTTTTAGGTGTTCTCATGTTATTGTCACATTATCAGACTATCAGAGTCTTCACGGAGAAGAAAACATTCTGTTCTCGAATGCATATAGTTGTTCCATCCGAGGCATGTTGTGAAGCTTGAACCTATGAAGAAAAACAGGGCCCCCTTGTCTGGCGTCGAGTTGAAAGTTTATTTATTATTCAACCTACCCAAAATCAATATGCTAGTATAGATCCAGTTCAAGGAAGGGAAGAATAAGGTGAGTTCCACAGGATAGTTTCGCGGAAACGTGGACATTACTTGTTTGCTTGGAATCAATGGATGAGAGTTTGTTAGGCGTTTCTTTATTGGTGCCCAAGTCCCAACATGATGTATTGAGAATCCTATGCGGTCTGAGTAACCGTGTGGCAGAAGGATAATTGATTAGGTAAATTTTACTCAAATGCTTGAAGTCTGATGTCAAAGATTTTCGGGTAGCAGTTTAAGTTTCTAGAAAACAAACACTTCGAATTGAATCTTTATAAACTGCTTTGGCAATACAAGATCTTGAGTCTGTATACTTGTAACTCTATGTATCTGTTCATATCATGGCTGATACTAGCCTCTTTGTCGCTGCATCTTCACGTCAAAGCCTTCAGCCACCTCTTCTACTCCCCTCAAGCCCATTCTCTCCAACCCAGGGTAATCCTTAAGCAGAAAAGGTAGCACGGAGCTCTTCCAGATGTTTCTATTTTTCGAAAAGACATCCTTTAGAATGATACTAAAGAGTAATGTTGCACATAAAGCCAAAAGTGCCCCCGGAAAGATAAGCCAGTTCCATGCTATATGAACGCAGACACGATTCTCCCACGCATCACCCTTCACTTTAGGTCGTCGTTCTGAAAATGGCCCTTTGCCCACCTGACGCATCTCGTCTGTGATTCGCGTGGCTATGGAATCTAGGGCTTTTGTGATGTTTTGTATAGACGTTATCTCGTTCGTCAAAAGTGCTGACAGATGCGATGGGCACGAGGACCCATACTTTTGGCCGAGATCTGTTTGGCAGAAAAGCCCACTAAAGGTTTCAGGTCCAACTGTGCAGTTTACATTAAAAGTAGAGCCGATTTCCGTCAAGAAAGCGTAATGAAGGCCGTATGGGAACTGAACAACGCAATCAGCGGGTACCGTAACGTTGACGAACTCGGATGGTTTGTCAATGCTTTGGTTGGCCCAGTCTTTGGTGTGAAAATACACTTGGGTAGGATTCGGGACCTCATTTTCTGGCAAAGATGCATTTGATGAAGTGTATAACGTTCCATTCACCATACACGGTTGGATAATGCCTTTCCAATTAAAAAACCTTCCGTCATATGGCGCGGACCAGGCTGGCTCAGGTCGTTGTTGACGAAGAGGTACATCCCATACTACCTTCTCAGATAGCTGTGAATCATCTACCTTGGCGGTATAGTATTTGCAGAATCTGTCTGTTGAGCAAACTCCGAAGTGTCGAGAGTGTTGGCAACGATTATACTTGCAGAATGGCCCTGTGACTGTGCCGGTTGACGACACTGATATGTCTGAATCGATTGCTGTGTAAAGGAGCCAATGCCCAGTGATAGAACAGAAACAAGGATGGCTCCCAACGCGAGAGGCTGACGATGTACTATAACTGGGAGCAAGCGAAGGGACCCGGGGACGCCTCTGGAAGCAGTGTCAAATAATTGAACGTCTTGCATGGGGCGAGAGGTACCAGAAAGCCAATCCCACTTGAGCTGGGCAAGAATCTCGAAAGAGATAAATGCAAGCGTTGCGCGAAAAAAGGTGGCGATGATAGAAATGAGTGTGTTGAGTGTGATGCCCAGATTATCCCAGTCTGGTAGCTCTTTATCACTATACTTATCTAGCACAAGACAGATGGCGGCAAAGAGTCCAGCTGCAAAAAGAAGCATGAGCAGTTCCCATCTCCAAGTCAAACAGATATGCTCTCGGTCGTGTTTTCTGACAATTCCTTTGTCTTTTCTACCATCAACCTTGGGGCTGGGCGAGATAAAAGGTCTTTTCCGAATTATTATGCCACTGTCTTTAGGCATGCCAGAAATATCATCGAGACGGCGATCATTGTTATGATCATCCATGTAGTCGCCATTGGGATCAGAGCCTACCCCAATGTTCAGAGGGTGCCAGTCCTCACTTATATCTTGTTTTGTATTAAGTGGATCGGATGATGTACCAGGCGTGGAACGATGTGAATATGCCCTGAGTGGTTGAAGTTGTGAAGATTCTGAGTCTTCAGGTGGGCTAGAAACAGCCATGGGGACGAGTTTGATCGAAACAGTATAGTCTTATCTATTTAGGCCAGATATTGGGAACGGTTGGTGGCTACAAAAGCGTCGGGTCTGAGGGTGCCTTGTATTCTACTGCATCTGCCAAAGCAATGTAGAAATTGAAAACAAGCGGGAAGCCATATTACATGAAGGTCAACTTTACTGACAGCCTTACCTTATATGCAGTCTACGTCAGTAACGTCATCGTCCGCACACCATCTGCAGGAAGATGTATTTTAAGCAAAGCTGAAAATCCTTCATAGCCTATCTCAAGATATCAACCCAGCTATAGGCTGATCATGCGTTACGCTAATTCTGTTAAGACTTAGTAAGCCATTATGCCTAAGCTAAATCATTTAGTCTCAAGCCACTTCTTGGCGATGTCGCCTACACTCAGGTTTGTGAATGAAAGCGGATCTCTATACCGAGCAAGAAGGGAAACAAGGGGAAATGGAGGGGAATTTCCAGCTAGTTCAATAGATAAAGAAGCTGAAAGGCAGGTGGCAGAGTTGAAGAACATAGAAAGGATCATTCTAACTAGCTTCCAAGCTGAGGGTCCGATCTTGATACTATGTCTCCTATGCAACCTCTTATCAGTCTGAAACGTCCTCAAATTAAGCGTACGATGTTCATTCCTAGGTCGGACATTCTAGTACTGTGTTGCATTTTGGGTTTAAGAAGGGGCTTTTTCTCACGGCTCACTCGCTGCATATAGTCGCACGGCTAAGAGAAGACTGGAAAGGCTAAGGAGCCGGGTGAGCTTCATGGTGACAAATGAGGCTGTGGATGCATCCAGATTGGAAGGGGAGGCGCCATGAAAACGAAATGGGAATGAAGATGCAGAGGAGTGTCCTGGCGCGCTTGGTACTAATTACATAGCATGCACAGATTGGCAACTGTGTGAGCATTGGGTAGATAATGCTTAAATTATAGAAAAAGAGCAGGGTTATCTGGATATCATCAAGTAACCTTCTTCTTAGACAGAAGAGGTTAAACTCAGAGTCAGTTACTAACTTAGTAACTAACATGCACAGAGGATGGCGGGCGGAGTTAAAGTTAAAGTTCAGTGAAAGGATCCACGTGCTCTAGAGCGCGGGGAAGAGTGGGATCTTAAAATAACGGGAGATTCTCCCACCTTTAGTTTCCCCTTTCAAACATCAGCGACTCGATAATACAATGGAAAATATTCCACGTCGCCCATCTCTGGAAGAGCAGGAGCCTCAAGTTACTTAGGCGTAAGCCTCTATCTGCCTCCCTCGAGCCTCCTTGGAAGGCGTCAGACACAGACGATAGCCTTCCCCCGGCTCCCAGAGACCTTCTTGCGAACCGTGTCTTCTACGAAATCCCGCTTCTTAACCGCAGCCGCAACCGCAGCCGCAACCGCAGCGTTAAGCGCGATACAGATAGCCCACTCGCGGCGCTTTATCGTATCCACGAGCACCTCGTTCTCGACCAGCACGTTGAGATCCGAAACGAGATTGAGGCATTCTGGTACCACGCCGACTGGGCCATCCGCGACATCCCCGACCCCTGCGACCCGCACCCTGAGCGATACGCTTGTCTCGCCTGTATCCCGGCGCTTCTTTGCCTGGCCTTCAACAAGAGGATCGAGTTGGGCCTACCTCGTGATGCGCCGCCTATTTTCTCCCATGACATGTTAGAGGAGTGGAGGGCGCAAGAGCGTGAATATGAAGAGGAGCCAGCCTGGGCTAATAACGTGCCGCGCCTGGCAGCAACGCTGGCGATACCGCACTGGGATAACAACAAGCGCGATTTCGTCTGTTTAGAGAGTTTCGAGCATGCTTCGAGAGAGTTTTCAAGGAAGAACGTTCTAATCTGGCAGCCGCACGTTCATTTTGCCTAACGATACCTTAAGCACACTTCTATAGGACTACCGTAGCAGCGATCCCTCCCATCGCACTCCCACATACAGTAGAAGGGGTGCACGGCATCCTCTCTATATCATGCAGCTTCCCGCCTATAACTATGCGCGCCAGTCGATGGCCCGCCGCACGTACTTCTGGCAGTATGCCTCGTCGACATGACGGATGAGGTGCTGCGGCATGTTCTTGTTGAACCGCTTGCACCACTCCCGGACCTGGCGCACACCCAAGACAAAATCGTTCTTTTTCAACCGTGACCCAGTTTATAGCCTTGGCCAATCTCTCCCACCTGAACTGTATTCTCTATAAATCAGCAGCTGTTGTCAAGACTCTGTGCCGTATAGAACACATCTGTGGATCGTCGTCTAGACGCTTTTAAAGGGCGATTAGGTCGTTGACACTTAGGTCTTCGATAAACCTGAGGTTTGATACTGAGAGCGTTGCAGGAACGAAGAAAGATGGAGCGCAGTATCGCCAGACGTCCCCCCGACCTCTCTGTTTACGCTCACTCAGCCAGTCTGGCTCAAATTGTTTTGCGCGTAGCCGTGATCACACAATATTGAACTCAGGGTCCCATATGCTTTCGCGATCCGATGCCAAAGAGGAGTCTATCCCTCTTAACGTCTTGGCCTCAATAGCTTAGATAGTTGTGAGTTGTGTGTGTGTGTGGTTTTATACTCTATCAGTATATAGTCCCTAGAACGTTTGTATCCTAAGGCTGAAGGGGGCTGGCTGAGATACCAATAAGTATCAGTAAAGTTAAGAAGTATGAAGTTATAGGCTTTAATTAGCGGAAACATGTAGTGGCATGTCCGCATTCTATTCTCTCCACCTGCCTTGACTGAACCATTGAATCTAACACGTGCCACTTATGTGATGTCCATGCAGGTGGCAATTATGTCTTGTCATTCAAAAAGCCGAAACATTAATTCCGATGAGTGACATAGTTGGGTGCTTTAGTAATAGCCCATTTCGGGCATTTTCTACCTCATTTTCATCAAAGATGCCATGCCTTTGGGGGACAAAAAAGGTTTGAGGCTGAAGAGAGTCTAACACGGATACTATTTTGCAATCACGCGTAAACCATAATTGAAAAGAAGGCACAATAGATCGAGCTCGATGAGCAAGCTACAAAGCTTGAAGCTGTCCAAGAAAGCCAAACTAAGATATGGAACCCATTTTAGCGGCATATGTACGGATAATTTCCCCGGATTTTTTGCCAACGTTAGACTAACTAGGTACCTACCCTAAATAGAAACATGCTCTCCACTTTCTTGCTGCCTTGACATGGTGTTTAACCACTTCTCTAACGAAACACTAGAAAACGGGGACTACAGGGAAAGAGGCAAGGCCTTGATGGGGGGAAAGGAGGCTACAGGGCAGTGGGAAAGATATTCTTCTGTTCTGATAGCTACTGATGTAACTTTGCACGCCTCTCTATCTATCTAACCTTGCAGGTCACTCCAAGACAATATGTATACATAATAACAGAAAACATAGTTTTTTTTTTTTATTAGTTTTTTTTTTTTTTTTTAACATTTTAAGAATCACAGCTGTTCTGACCCTGCTAAAATGCTATAACTCATGCCACAACTCCAATAGGGGTAACTGTGGCTGGCTGGTGCTGTAGGTACTAGTTCGAATAGTTTACGTTTACAGCGGTCATCAGTTCTCAGTATTCAAGTTGTCACCTCACCTATCCGCCAAGGAACTACGGCTATTCACAATTCAGGCAAACGTTCTTCTACCAATCGCTACATGCTAACTCGTTCCCCGAAAAGCTATTGATACGAAGTTATCTCAATAACTCTTCTTGATATGCCATCCGATTGGATTATAGAGGAATGTTTGCGTATTCTTGACCACTATCACTTCGGAATCACAGTTGAGGCTGCCGTATCAGCTCGCCACTTTGAACAGTTTGAAGACTCTAACCTATCACCTGTCAATGAACTAGTCCAAGATGCTTGAAAAGTGCGGATTTGAAGAATCCAGGCCTCGATTGACTTAACCAATACCGCCAAAAAAGAAGAGGAAGGGTAGTTCAATTGGTGAAGGCCCCCTTCTCATCTTCACCGACAGCTAAGATAGAACGAAACCAAGATAATTTGTGGAAAAGTAGTTGAATGCTTATGAAAGCGAAGGATCTTCTATTTAAACATCAGTTCCCCCCCAAGTTGTCGTCGTTATTCATCATCACACAAACAACTTGATCAATCTACTCTACTTGACCAATAAACCAATCTCTTCAGCTTCTTTGCTACCTTTTCAGAAAGCTTTCCTGTTACTTCTATCATCTTTCGTCTTTACTACCACCACAAAAACCATCAAAAAACACAACAAAACCAAAAACTCAAATCAAACAAAATGGTCGCTTCCGGTAACGTCATTACACTCCCAGCCCTTGGCCAAGACGTGCAGCTCAGCATGTTATACAACGTGCGCACCTCGGAGTTGTTCGCAGGTGTTTCCCTCTGGGACAATGCCGTCGTCAACGCCAAACAAACCCTTGATGAGAACAAGGTCCAAAACGCCGAGTTCTCTTACTCAACCTCCATCGAAGAGTCTCGCAAGAAGTCATCTCTCAATGTTGAGGGATCTCTCACGCTGGATCTCAAGATGGTCCAGGCAACTGGCTCAGCCAAGTACCTGAGTGACACCAAGTCGAGCACTCATGAAGCTCGTCTTGATGCATCTTGTACCGTAACCCGCTGGACCCGCCGTATTCCGATGGAAACTCTGTCTTCCATGAAGTACGAGCGCCATCTCGATAATCCTCGCTTCACGCACTTTGTCGCAGAAGTGGTTGAGGGCGGAAGTGCCACCATCAGCATGGTCCGTTCTGCCACTTCGGCCGAGACGGCAAAGCAGATTTCGGGAGAACTGAAGATCACGCTCGTGGGCATCCCAGTCAGTGGCTCAGCCAAGATAGAATACAAAGACGTCAGCGAAGAGAACCGTGAGCATGTAAAGATCTCTTACAGCGGTGCCATTGCTGAGAACGTTTCTACTTGGGAAGACGCTCGCCGCGTTGCAACTGAGATGCCGACTAAGCTGGCCAAGCAGACTAATACTCTGTATTACAAGCTACTCCCGGTCGATCTCCTTGACACCAAGGTCAATCGTCTCATCCGCACTCTTGACGGTTCTCTAGTTGCCAAGACAGCCGAGGCCATCAAGGCTGGAACTGCGGCGCGACTGAGACTGGATGAGTTGGTTGAGCACCAAGTTCTTCAAAAGTCATTCCCTGTCATTAAGAAGCAGATCCTCAACCTACGAGGTGCCTTTGACTCAGGGGAAACTGCATTCATGGAGGCGGCTCGCCGCCTTTTGCCTGAGTTGCGAGATGGCAATACAGACTACAATGCTAAAAGCTCGGAGCTTCAGCACGCAGTGGCTCTGTATGAAAAGCGTACTCGCATCGCAGAAGAATTTGCGGGCATGAAGCAGACAGAGCTGGAGATTTTCCGCACAACCGTCGCCTCTCTTCTAGCTGATGGCTTCCAGGATCATCTGGGTGGTCTGAAGCCACAATCTCTGGTAGGTGCTTCTGCGCCAAGAATGTTGCTGTCATTCGGCGGAAACTCAATCAACCGCGCCAAACATCCACTAGAAGCAAAGATTTTATCGACCGAGAATGGTAATAGTGGGGATGGCGACGATGGAGACGGAGATGAAGAAGAGCCCGAAGAATGGTTCGAGAATGCACAAACCGTCGCCAGCGTCAGAGGAGCTTGTGCAGTGATGGCTAGCTTGCGTCTTCGCGCACCAGCTGAAGTCATCTTTGGCGTGGCCAGTGTCGACAAGGCGTATCGTCCAGGCAAAGAGAAGCTTACCAGGACCAGCGTTGGTGATCTCATCCTTGATCACAATGGCCGGTTTACTATTGTTACCGGTATGCTCCCCAAGGCTCCGACGGCACCGAAGCTAGTGGTCAGAGAGCAGACCATCACTGCATCCTGGGATAAGGAGAGAACCAGCGACGAGGAACTGGCCATTCCAACGACTTCTTTCATTGTGCGCTACCGTCCTGTGGCAAACCCTGAAAAGGGACGGTGTCTTCCCTCGCGCAACGGCGAATGAAGTCTTCACAGAGGTCGAATGCAAACCGACAGAGACATCCATTCTTCTCAAGGAGAATGCTACAGGTGCTTCATTGTTCGACGACTGTGACTACGAAGTCATTCTTATGGTCAAAACAATGTTAGGACTGTCCGAGTGCAGCGCAACCGTCATTGATCGCACACCTCGACTGTCTTCTGTGGCCTCCAGGATGATCGAGTTCTATCAAAAGAACACAACCGCACTATCACGACCAAACGAAGGGACAGAGCCTTGGGATCTGGATGAAGCTAACGGCCGAGTCTCACTCTTCTTGGGAAACACGACCATCGTCGAGCGTCAATGCACTGATTCTCGCTTCCCAAACGATATTGCAGTACGTATTGTCGACGTGGCAGCTGAATTCGAACCCAACATTCGCGCTGCGGATATCAAGGATAAAGATAATACTATAGTAGCTATCTTTACTGGAGCCAGCGGCCACGGCAAAAGCACTCAAATCAACGCCTTCATCTCATATCTTCTTGGCGGCGAGGTCGATGACTATGCACGTATCATGACCATAGACGACCGGGGCGCCAAACAAACAACGTCAGTAACTCAATTCGTGACATGCTATCGCATTCGTCCTTTTTCACCTATCTTTGCTGGCAAGACAATGCTCATTGTCGACACTCCTGGCTATGGCGATGCAAGAGGTTTCGAGCGAGATACTTTCGTTACGGCAGCCATGTCCGACTTCTTCAGAACAGTCAGTCATGTAAATGCCATCATATTTACATGCCATGCCAACACAGTTCGTACCACCAGCATCAGACCTGTTTCTGTATATGTCTTTTCTCTTTTTGCAAAGAATATCGAGATCTGTCTGCGGACCATCTACACCTTCAGTGACGCTGGCAAGCCACAAGCGCAAGATGCACTCAAAGAACTCAAGTGGCCAGTCCAGAACGGCGAGATTTCCGTCAACAATTCTGCATTTACTCTCGTCATTGATCCTGCAAATGCCAATCAGGTCCGTGACCTGTGGCTACTGTCCACACGAGGCCAGTTCCAGGTGATGGAGATGCTCCTCAAAACAACACCCGTGCCCACGGATGACAGCGCTGAAGTCACACGAGATCGCGTCACTCTTGAGCAAAAGTGTAACCTCACCGAGAAGAAGATCTTCAAAACTGCTACTCAAGCCCAGAATCTCATCGCCAACTTGGACGCTCTCGCTGGTGCCGTTGGCAAAGCCCCGACTGATAAGCTCCCCTTCACCAAATATGAAGCAATCCAAAGGGACTTACCCGATGGCCAGGCAACGACACTCTGCCTCAACTGCCACATCACTTGCCACGAGTACTGCTCATTCAGCGATGATAAAGATAAAGTCCATTGCGCGGCTATAACAGATGGTAACTGTACTGTTTGCAAGAACCACTGCCACTGGACCAAGCACAAAAATTCCCAGTTTATTATCTCATTGCAAAAGGTCACCAGTTACATAGTCCCAGAAGAGTTGATCAGGCTGTGGAACTCAAACAGCAACACCCTCGAGGAAGCGCTCCTAAGTGCTATAGATGTCTACCTCGAGTTGCAAAAGGAGCTTAGGAACGATATACTCTTCTTGGCCCGGCTGACTGAGAAGCTGGTGAGCAAGGCACTACTCCACGAGCCTTCAGCACTCATCAATTACATTGAAACCCTAATCCAAGTTGCCCGCGCGCAAAACCTCCTCCCTGCGCAGATCCTCCAACTCACGACTGCCAAGAACACGCTGCTCTTGCTGCAAAGGGTGAAAGATTAGGGAGACGCAGCATCTCTCGAGTCCCAGACACTTCTCGATATTCTTGGAAGTGTACGAACTGAAATGCATCGCAGAATGAAGCTCGAGATGCATCAGCGTGTCCTGGAGGAGACGAATCCATGCAGTCTTTACAATGATCTTCGAGAGAGGCTTCCCGCTCTTATCAAGAAGAAAGCTCCTGCGCCGCTCAAGAAGTAGGGAATGGTTGCCATGGGCGCGCTTTACCCTGAGAACCTCAAGGCTGTTGTTTTGCTTGTGCAGGTTGTGCTCAAGGATGGTGGAGTTGTTGCTGCGCTTGCGGCTTCTAAGTGATGTAACAAGATTGAAATCGTTTGTTAGTCTTAGGTTTCATATGTAGTTGGTTTATCAAATTGTCTCTTGGTTGCTTCAAGCTGTCGTGATCACTTAAGATGCTCATAGTTTACTCCAAATGAGTATTTAAATCATGAAGAATCTTGTTTCATGAATCCAAGTTCTTTTGGTTTCTTTACCACAGAAGAGGAGCATCTCAGTCTGCTCGACCCTTTCCCTTACCAGAGTCCCCCACAGACTCCTCTGCAATTTTCACACTGAACGGTTCACCACCTTCTCCCTTGCTAGTGTCCTCAAATGGCTCCTCTGTATTTTGTGAACTGAAGAGATTTATAAAGTCAACCGCTTCTATAAATCACACGTTAGTCACACAAAGACGACATGTAGACAAATACAGCCCACGTTACTAGGTACAGAAACTTACTCTCACTATCAGCAAAGTGAATTCCCTGCTGTGCCAGATAGATCGCTGTGCTGTTTCCTGATGACTCGAAATCAAAGGATGTGGAATTATGAACTCGCACATGGTTTGGTCCATCTGCTGTTAACTTAAGGCTAAATGCTTCTTCAGGTTTTGCTTCACCGAGAGTTAGTAATTATCAACACTGGCCGAGAGAGTCGTATTACCAATGAAAGCCCAACAGGGCCGGTACTCATTCGTCTTGAAAACCTTTCGCGACGCCTCAAAAAGAGCTATGCCGGTAGTGGTGTCGATGTAAACACCTAGTTTACGAAAGCCCTCCAGATCCCTGGGTGCTCGGTAAGTCTTTGTCCGCCAGGAATCCAATAGATTGAACTCACGCTGTGAAGATCTCCGTCTCATCCCCGTGAAGATGGCCTGTCATGGGGTCGATTTCCGTGAATGCTAGGTGTTCTGGCTTAAGCAAAGCCAGCGAGTAATGCATGAGCTTGAGTTCTATAGAAAGTGTTAGACTGGGATGTTAGGGGGAAGTGGTAGCTTGCCTTCATATGTCTCAAAACACAGCTGAGCCCACACTTTCTTGCTACCGTTGTTGTCCATGTGTAAAACCAAAGTATCACCAATATGCGTGATCTCAATGTCTTTGAGACTAGCTTGACAAGCCCCGCCAGCCTGGCCAGTTGTATCTTTCTTACGGAGGACAATGAGAGGTGGAGAGTTACTATCTTCTAAAACGAACAACATAACCCTGCCGAGATCCAAAGACCTATTTATTATGAGCACCTCAGTTGCTGTGGATTTAAGAGGAGTACTTACGCAGTCTTGAGAATCCTTGAAGTCGAAGAATCCTTGACTACTTGGATCCAAGGCTTTAGCGGCGCATTTAGAATTGTTCTACTCCACATTAGCTTCTGTTCTCGTACAAGTAACAAGGAAACACACTGTCCAGAGTGGCCAAGCACGTTATAATATGTTGATAAGTCCGGCTTGGGGATGACAATGCCACGGAGCCAATGACGCTCCTGTAACATTATTAGCTAGTTCCCTATACAATGATAGAAGGTTCTTACTGGAGGTTCTGGTGGTGTACGCTTAACACGACTCTCTAAGCTTTGCGAAGCTCTCTGGCCGAGTTCCTTCCAGTTTGGTCTGTAGCCAGAAGGAAAGTCGAATTTGAACGCCCATCGCCACCAGTAGGCCATGAAAGTCTCTTTCCTAGAACCAAGATATGAGCAATAGTAAAGACGACGGCAATGCGTGAACTTACGGTGCATAGAATCCGTAGTCAATTTGCATAGTCTGCATAGATTCTGATAAAGAAAGAGATCTGTCACAGTGGAAGTGTGTGATTGTGGATCGAAACTTATCCCAAAGGTCGGGCGATGGTTCTATCGATGATCCGTTGGCTTCCAACGGAGCTTAGTTAGCCACTTGGTAAACAAGGCTGATGGGTATTAGCATGAGAGACTCACATGGACCCATGAGGGCGGTAAGATCATTAATCGTCGAGCCCATTTTCCATAATATCCACTCCTCATCAGCTGATGTCCTTCTACTGTGTTAGACTGAATACGAGGAGAAAATACCGTACAGTGTGACTCACATCGTGAAGAACTTGTCTATTTGGCATAAGGTATTAGAGCAGTGCTGAAACACCTCTGGAAGCGTAACCCCCGGTACAATATCCTCATAAATCTGGACCCAAAATAACTCCTGGATGGAGTAGTGTCGAGTAAACGGAATACTAATCATCCTCCAAACCCACCCCAGACACTTGAATATGAACATGAGACTAGGGCCGATGGCAGTAGAGTACCAAGTGCTGTTTAGCGGTGTGACAGTTTCTCTCAAGTGGAGTTTAACACTGCGAAGAAGGTCTGCGGTTGCTCGTATTGTTCGCTCCGTCTCGGCAACGGCTGGAACATGGACACTGGGCAGGTTCTTGGAGATTGCATAGGCTCTTTTGGTTTCAGCCTGGCAGAGTTCGGCTAGATGCGATACGTCTATCAGTTCTTGGTCTGAACTGGTATTTCCATATGTAGGCGGGAGTTCTGCAGAAGTATCGTCTGCGCCACCAGACTCATCAAACAATGCTGCAAGCTGTTCCAATACTGAGTCTTCGTCGTCAGAGGTCTCCAATTCCTCCTCTCTAGGCAATGTCGAAAGAGCTATTTTCTCGAGGTGATGTGCCAAGTGATCTGTGAAACCTTTGCTAAAAGGTCCTTTCTGAAGACATATGGGACAGAGTTCACGATCTTCTGCCATCTCAAATGTCCACAGCCCGACCAAGTCGTCAACTTGACTATCGCGGTATGTTCCAGAGTGGCTAAGACTCAAGTGAGCTTTTAACCCATCAGCCGATGCATAAAACACGTGTGGATGCTGAGGGCATCGCCAATGCTGGCGATGCACTGCTGCCTCATGTTTGATCCAGTGGCCTTTTGATTTGAACAGTTGGTGAGGCCTGGGGCAGTTGTCATAGGTACAGACATAAGGCTGGATGTCATGTATGATATGATCCTTCCATACATTTCCCGTGCCTGTCTCATGGGGGCAATGCTGAAAGCAGTAAGGACAGGTAAAACCTGATCCAACCTGCGCCGTTAATGGGGGGTCGGGGAACTCGAGTCCTTGAAAGGATGAAGAGTCGGTCTCTTGTTCGTTTTCGATGATCATCATGTTGATTGGGAGATGCAAATCCTTGTCGTCTTCATGGGGGTTAAACTTTTGTTGGTTTGATGATTCGAGATCGTTGTGGTGTGAGACTTCCAAGTCAGTCGAACTACGGAGCGAATGCTCGTGTTTTTCACCATTCTTTCGGGATTCAATGTAATTTTCCCGTAGCCTTATCGACGCTGCTAGACGTTGCGATAAATTGTCCCTTGGCCCATGAGGTGCTGTCCGCCCTTGTCGTAGCCATGCCAAGTGATCAGCCACCTCTTTCTCATAAACAGAAGCCGAGTCTTTGGTGGCATCTTCTTGAGACGCGGAAGGTTTTGGTTCATACCAAGTTGGTGAAATATCTAAATCAACTCCCCTAATGTGAAAGCCCAGCGTGTAGAGTTTATCCAGAAGATCAATGATACTTCCTAAGCGCATTGATAGCTCTGTATCTGGAGAGGACGGATCTTCACTTCCGGAATCGTCGCTCGATTCATCTTCACTGAGTTCCGCCGGTCTAGACTGCTCCTCGTACGGTAGTCTATCTCCTGAGATGACGGAAATGCCTATATTGGTCAGCTACTTGAACAGAAGTTGATTTTGAGCTCCCATCTTACTTTCTCTTAGCTCATTATCTAGTTCATGTAATACCTTGACCACGTTTATCTCTAGCACAGCTTCCTTTCGCAAAATACTCTCAAGTGAGTCAAAACCTGTTTCGACAGCTTTCAGATTGCCGCACCAGATGTTGAACTTTCCCGACAAGCTCTGGATCTCTGCCAGCGGCATTAGCTTAAGGTGATCCGAGCTGGCCGTCTTGAGCTTTGAGCACAGCTCTTGAAAGCCTTGCCGACATTGTCGGCTGAGTGCTGAAATCTGCCCCATCCGTAGCCGACAATTTGTTACATGAGGAGGCTGTGCAAAGAAAGCTAAAGATAGATTGAGAAAAGCCTCAAAAAGAACAAGAGGTTTTAGTGTCAGCAAACATGGATACAGCCCCCGCCCCAACCCAGCTGCATATCCTCAATTGCGCCAATGATTGGTAGCCTGATTTATCCCTGGTCTATCGATGTGCAATGAGCGGGGTAATAAGACCCTGTCAGCCTTATTTCCAGACTTGATTTCAATCTACTCTCTACTATCATCAATAATGACTTCAACATGTCGGGCTTCGAGATCGCCGGGGTAGTTCTCGGGTCTTTGCCTCTTCTTATTTCCGCTGCTGAGCATTATCAGTCTGGTCTCGACCCTGCCATCGCCTTTTTCAAATGGAAAGATGAACTCAAGAAGGCTCTGAGGGGGCTCTGGCTGCAACACTCTTCTTTTCAACTAACCCTGCGAAATATCCTCAGAGAAGTCGCAAGTCCCAGCGAAACAGATGAAATGCTCTCCGACTTTCAGCATGAACTGTGGAAATCAAGCGAGTTAGCCGAGCGGCTTGAACACCGTCTTAATGCCGCTTATAGAGTATACATATACATGATGAAAGAAATGGAGTCTTGTATGAGAACTTTGGCGCGTCATTTAGACCTTGACCGAGATAATGTACGAGAAATCCTCTGACACAATGCAATAAACTAACATGCGCTCATAGAGAACTTTGAATGACCTAGAGGCCATCCTCGAAGCTAACCCACCTGTGCAATCTCCAAGCCAGGGCCCTCCCAAGTTTGAGTTCAAACGAAGGATCAAATTCACCATGAAACGAAAAGAGATAAGAAGTCTCTTGAAAGAAATCAAGAGCTGCAACGAGCGACTAGACCAGTTCATTGAAAAGGCTCAAAAAACACAACCTGCTCCTCCACGCACTACGAAGCCAAAGATTTGCCCAACTGTCCAGCAGATTCAGGATTATGCTACCAGACTGCACGAGATATTATCTGGAGCTTGGTCCTGTTCTCCCAAAAACTCTCACCAAGTTCATCTAATTTTGGAGCATCGGATGGTTCGTCCCAAAAAGCAGACTGCTCTAAAAGTCCCATACGACGAACAAGATACCGCTTGCTTTACTCTTTCGTGTAAAAGCCCTTGTTCACCCAAGAATTGGAGCCTTGCAGAAGTCCGTGTCGCCGTGAAGACAGCAGATTCACGGTAAGTTTGGCTAGTTCCAGCTAAAGCGTTGATAACTAACTTCCCCCACAGGTCTAGTCGTAGAAGAAACTTATCTACCTCATCATCTCGCACACTCGTTGATAATTCGGATGATTCAGGTGTAGAAGATCTTCAGGTTGTCAAAGATCTATGCCCATTTTTCTGCCGCCAACCACATCCTAGCTGTTTTGGCTTCGAGCTGAACCATGGTGGAAAGCTACGGGGAGCATACCAAGCACCAAATCGTTTTGTACAGGTCGGCGAAAGCTGCATCAGCCTAGAGGAAGTCCTCTTTCCCACTGCAGAGCCGAAAGGTTGGCGACCTTTTACAGAAGAGGATCGATATATGCTAGCCATCACGATCGCTTCGTCGTTGTTGCAATTACATGTAACTCCCTGGCTTACAGGATACTGGAGCAAGAAGAGCATTCTATTCTCTAAGCATTCGGATACGCAACATGTCAATGTCGATATCTTGCACCCATTCGTCTCAATGGAATACCAGCAGCAAGGCGAAGAGCCACCAGAATCAACAACTCCTCAAAACCCGCTGGACTTTTATGACGACGATAGTATGAATCTATTAACACTTGCCAAACTACTTCTTGAGATCAAGTTCAACAATCGACTGCAAGAACCGGGCAAGGGGGATGGAGCTCGTCACGCAAATGACTTTCTTGAACTCAAGAAGTGGATAATCCAAGAAAAGGGCAACTTATCTTTCGCCTATCGCGATGCGGTGGCTTACTGTATGCAGTGTGCGGCAAATCCAGCTGCCGAACTGAAAGACCCAGGATTTCGTGAGAAGATGGTTGACCGTGTGGTAGTGCCCTTGTTAGATGAGTTGGATTATTGGAGAGGCGGGGCTTTACAAGCGTGATCACTATATAGAGAATGAGATAACGTACATGATAAGCGAACCGGACAGACAAGCGAACCAGACACTCCACTTTTCACCTTA
>JAATHB010000153.1:0-75056 GCA_014822075.1 Fusarium buharicum | reverse complement strand
GTTCGAGAACCTCGGTGCCAAGCTCCTCCAGGACGTTGCCTCCAAGACCAACGAGGTTGCCGGTGACGGTACCACCACCGCTACGGTCCTCGCCCGCGCCATCTTCTCCGAGACCGTCAAGAACGTTGCCGCCGGCTGCAACCCCATGGATCTCCGCCGCGGTATCCAGGCTGCCGTCGAGGCCGTTGTCGAGTTCCTCCAGAAGAACAAGCGCGATATCACCACCAGCGCCGAGATTGCTCAGGTCGCCACCATCTCCGCCAACGGTGATGTTCACATTGGCCAGATGATTGCCAACGCCATGGAGAAGGTCGGCAAGGAGGGTGTTATCACTGTCAAGGAGGGTAAGACCGTTACAGATGAGCTCGAGGTCACTGAGGGTATGCGATTCGACCGTGGTTTCGTCTCCCCCTACTTCATTACCGACACCAAGTCCCAGAAGGTCGAGTTTGAGAACCCTCTCATCCTCCTCTCCGAGAAGAAGATCTCTGCTGTCCAGGACATCATCCCCGCTCTTGAGGTCTCTACCCAGCAGCGACGACCTCTGGTCATCGTTGCCGAGGATATTGAGGGTGAGGCCCTCGCTGTCTGCATTCTGAACAAGCTCCGTGGTCAGCTTCAGGTCGCCGCCGTCAAGGCCCCTGGCTTCGGCGACAACCGCAAGTCTATCCTCGGTGATCTTGCCATCCTCACCGACGGTACTGTCTTCACCGACGAGCTTGACGTCAAGCTTGAGAAGGCTACACCCGACATGTTCGGTTCCACTGGTTCCATCACCATCACCAAGGAGGACACCATTCTCCTGAACGGTAACGGCAGCAAGGACGCTATTGCTCAGCGATGCGAGCAGATCCGTGGCGTCATTGCTGACCCTACCACCTCTGAATACGAGAAGGAGAAGCTCCAGGAGCGTCTTGCTAAGCTCTCTGGTGGTGTTGCCGTCATCAAGGTCGGCGGCTCCTCTGAGGTTGAGGTCGGTGAGAAGAAGGACCGATTCGTCGATGCTTTGAACGCCACCCGTGCCGCCGTTGAGGAGGGTATCCTGCCCGGTGGTGGTACTGCTCTGATCAAGGCCTCTGCCCAGGCTCTTAACGACATCCCCTCTGCCAACTTTGACCAGCAGCTCGGTGTCAGCATCGTCAAGAACGCCATCACCCGCCCTGCCCGCACCATCATTGAGAACGCCGGTCTTGAGGGATCCGTTGTTGTTGGTAAGCTCACCGACGAGCACGCCGCCGACTTCAACAAGGGCTTCGACAGCGCCAAGGGCGAGTACGTTGACATGATCAACGCTGGTATCCTTGACCCCTTCAAGGTTGTCCGCACTGGTCTCATCGACGCCAGCGGTGTTGCCTCTCTTCTGGGTACCACTGAGGTTGCCATCGTTGAGGCTCCTGAGGAGAAGGGCCCTGCTGGACCCCCCATGGGTGGCATGGGAGGTATGGGCGGCATGGGCGGTATGGGAGGTATGATGTAAGAAGAAAAAGGAATAATGTGATTGTATAACAAAAAAGCTGGGCGGATGGACGGCGCATAATGGTTTGCGTGTTATGAATACACATTGTATAACAAATGACTATTCTCAACTACCTATAATAAAGTGTAAATTAGACTGTATCTTTAAAGAGATGTTATGATGATGCTCTCCAAAACTTTCTCTATATTATGAGTTATATCTGTAGCGATTGAATCAGCTTGCTTGTCTTTATCATGATCAACCTGCTACTCCTAGGCATATTAGTAGGTAGTGTCTAGCAGCGAGTAGGTATGTCATAGGTAAGACACGCACTCAAGGAGAGTCACGTGGAGCCTATCTCACGGGCAACCCCCACCAACAAGAGGAGACTCGACTTCAAGTTTCTCCCGCAACGGCCCCGCCTTTCTATGGGACAATTCTCTCCCTCTACCGCCTAAACTAAGATACAAACCCACCCACTTCATTCTGCAGCGTCCATTTCCAACGACTTTGTCCTTTCGCATCGTGAGACTGTCGCTTTCTTTTTCTACACTTTTACCCTCTGGTGAGTTAATGCCCTCTTGTTTTTTTATTTATCTTCTCACTATAACTCATAGTGATCGTCTCCTCTGCATCTACCCCCATCTTCTGTTTTGATAGCTAATTCGCAAGCTCCTAGCAGCCCATCCACCCCTCACCTTATCCTAAACATCCCGTCTCCTGACGTAGACCGCAATCATGGTAAGCTCTTGTACGAAGCCACAAAAAAGACCTTGAATCTAACGACAACTCATAGTCTCAATCCGGGTTCGTTCTCACTCTCACTCTCTCAGACTCTTTTATTCGCGCGCCCGTTGAAACTCCCCGCGGCTCCTAATCCCCCTCCCCCTCGACCATGACGCCCGCCGCGGGGCAAACACGCAGCAGCTTGACGATAACTTTTGAGACATCCGCGCTAACTTACCGCCCTCGTTCTTTTAAAACAGAGCCACCGTTTCCCAGGAGTGCATAACTGCCTACAATGACTTGAAGCTCAACAAGAAGTACAAGTACATCGTCTACAAGCTTTCCGACGACTACAAGGAGATTGTTGTCGAGCACGCTTCCGACAACAACGACTGGGAGGACTTCCGTGAGAAGCTCGTCAACGCTACTGCCAAGAGCCGAACTGTACGCATGCCAATTTCTACGATTCCCTAAACCGTCGAATCACGAAATTCTGACACTGGATGTAGGGCGCTGTTGGCAAGGGTCCCCGATACGCCGTCTACGACTTCGAGTACAGCCTGGCCTCTGGCGATGGTATCCGGTATGCGTCTTACTCTGGCCTGCATGTGGCCCAATTGTATAGCCCAAAAACACTGACAATCGGGCAGAAACAAGCTCACCTTCATCGCCTGGTCCCCCGATGATGCCGGTATCCAGGTACGTAGACCCCTGTCATTCGGTCAGCCAAAACTCGTCGACTGACACCCCACTACAGCCCAAGATGATCTACGCTTCCTCCAAGGAGGCTCTCAAGCGATCGCTCACTGGCATTGCCACCGAGCTCCAGGCCAACGACACTGATGACATCGAATACGACTCCATCCTCAAGACCGTCAGCAAGGGTCTTGCTGGTTAAGCGCGCTGTCACGAACCACCCAATCGCCGCCCGCACTCCCTTATAGAAGCGGGCAGGCATGGAATTTGAACATACCTACGGTCGTTTCAAGAGTTGAGACACCAAAACAAGCAAATGAGTAGGAGTGCATAGTGAGATGGAGCAAGGGCCGGGGACGATGGATATTTCGTTTCCTCTGGGGACGTAGACCAACAAGTTTGCTTCTGGAGGCGAAATGTAAATTCGCACACAATTGCCAGCCCTGACCATGTATCGTACGTACCACGGGAAATAAAACCGCATGCTGGTATGTGGGAATTAGGCATCTTTTATCATCTATCGTGTGTCTCTGTCATGCTGTTTTTGTCTAAACATCTATGGATTTGCCTGGCTCGACTGCCAACTCGATTTGAACAGACCTGAGAGCTGCTCAGCCTCTGCCTCATCCTTTAACCGCTGCATCAAGAATCCCTTGAGATCGTTCCAAAACTCATCCGTCTGAAGCGCATGCGCACCCGTAGGTTGGGCCTCAGGGGCGGCCTCGGGCTCCTCCGGCGGGATAGCCGCAGCTCCTCCAATCACCATGACCGTAAACTCAATAGCCGAGTCCGTCTCTCCCAGTAGATCCTTGAGAATCTTACTATCGGGAATGGGCTTCTTGTTGTGCAGTAGCTTCGTCTTTGCGACGGGTATTCTCGTCTGCTTCTCAATGTTGCTCTTGATATCGAGAATAGAGGTGTCGAGGGGCTGAGAAGTGAGCTTGATGCTCAGAGGAGGGTTTCGAAGGGACTTGAGAGAGACGGTGATGCTTCGTTCTGAGCCGGGAGCAAGGTTTTGGGGCTTGCTCATGGCCTTGGACATGCGAGGAATGATGTACTAAATGTGGTGTTAGACGGCTTTCTTTAGAACACGAGGACAGAAGAGATCGTACGGGTGGTCGAGCCGGGTAGGACTTGGGGTCTTCAACATGGTCGGCAGAGAGGCGAATAGGCCGCGACTCAAGCGACGCGAGAAACGTCTGGGCGAAGGCGGTTTCAGACATAGTGATGGCTTCTTGTTGGTGGTTTGGCTATAAGCTCGATGAAGGCGGGGTTGAGCTTGGGTAGGGAAGAGGTAATCTAAGCTTCCGCAAGATAATACACAAAGTATTGTAGTCTCAAAAAAAATAAAAAATGCTTCAGTTATCTGAGATTTATCTCAGCTCAACTAGTAATGATAGGGCTTTGATGAATAGTGGCCAGCTTCGAGGGGTATCGTCATTGAACACCACCTCTACAAAGCAAGCTCCACGCCGCTGCAGTTAACGGACAGATGATTACCTAAGGCTTTGTGCTGCGATACGAAATTTAACCGTTATCGGACCCTTGCTATCGCAAAGCGCAAAGAAAAAAAGTTTCGGCGGGGCGTTATCTATCGTAACTTTTCCTAGGCCCAAGAACAAGACCAGATCAGATTTGCTGCGTCTCGGTCGAACTTTTTTTACACCTAATTCTTACAATCCCAATCGCTTTTCAAAATGGGTGTCGGACGTCGCATGAAGAAGCAGGGCCCTCCCCAACCCCTGTCCGAGGAGCACTTTGCAAAGCTCAAGCGCAAGGCCGGTCTGCCTGCCGATCCCGTCGTCGAGGCACCCGAGAAGAAGAAGCGGAAAACCACGACAAAGGTCGTCGAGCCTAAGAGCAATGGCGTCGCTAAGAAGGAGGTCAAGAAGACAAAGGTTGTTAAGCCTGTAAAGGCTGCGGCGCCTGCTCCTGCGCCAAAGGCCAACGGTAAGGCCAAGAAGAACAAGACTCCAGTGCCAGCTCTAGAGGACCTTTCCGACGATGAAGAGATGGATGATGAGTTTAACCTCGAGGACATGGAGGATGGATCATCGGATTTGGGTGGTGCTGGGCTCAAGGACGATTTCCTCGAATCAGACAACGACGAATCTGTATTCGACTCCGACGAGGAAGTTGGAAAAAAAGGAAATGCCATGTGGTCTGAGGATGAGGACGAGTCAGACGCTGAGGAGAAGCTCACAGCCGCCAACATTGAGGGTCTCTCGAGGAAACTGGACGCTCAAATGGCAGAAGACGCTGCTGAGGCAGACGCTGAGATGGCCGAGGACGCTCTCCAGACCAACATCCACGGCGACAAGCCTCACATTCTATCTGACGAGGACAGCGACGACGAGCTTGCTGCAAAGACAAATGCCCTCCTAGCCCCCGATCTGCAACTCCTGCGAACGAGAATCACAGAAAACATCCGCGTCCTGGACGACTTTGCTAACCTCTCCGAGGAGGGTCGTTCAAGGGCCGAGTACACAACACAGCTCATCAAGGATATCTGCGCCTACTATGGCTACTCCGAGTACCTGGCTGAGAAGCTCTTCAACCTCTTCACACCGCGTGAGGCATTTGCCTTTTTCGAGGCTAACGAGTCGGCGCGTCCTGTCGTCATCCGCACAAACACCCTGCGCACTCATCGTCGCGATCTCGCCCAGGCCCTTATCAACCGTGGTGTCACTCTCGAGCCTGTCGGCAAGTGGTCCAAGGTCGGTCTCCAGGTCTTTGAGAGCAACGTGCCCCTTGGTGCGACCCCCGAGTATCTTGCTGGCTACTACATCCTCCAGGCTGCATCATCTTTCCTGCCTTGTATGGCCCTTGAGCCTCAGGAGAACGAGCGCGTGCTTGATATGGCTGCCGCTCCCGGTGGAAAGACAACATACATGGCCGCCATGATGAAGAACACAGGTATCGTCGTTGCCAACGATCCCAACAAGGCCCGTGCAAAGGGTCTTATTGGTAACATCCACCGCCTGGGCGCTCGCAACGTCGTCGTCTCAAACTACGATGCCCGTGAGTTCCCCAAGCCCATGGGTGGCTTCGACCGTGTTCTTCTCGATGCCCCTTGCTCTGGAACTGGTGTTATCGCGAAGGATCCCAGCGTCAAGACCAACAAGACGGAACGCGACTTTATGCAGCTCCCTCACATCCAGAAGCAGCTTATCCTCGCCGCTATCGACTCGGTCAACCACGCCTCCAAGACTGGCGGCTACATCGTCTACTCTACTTGTTCAGTTACCATTGAGGAGAACGAGCAGGTAGTCCAGTACGCCCTCTCACGCCGTCCCAACGTCCGCCTCGTCGATGCCGGCCTCGCCTTTGGAAAGGAGGGCTTCACCAGCTACATGGGCAAGAAATTCGATCCCTCCATGCGACACACCCGCCGCTACTACCCTCACACCTACAACGTGGACGGTTTCTTCGTCGCCAAGTTCCACAAGATCGGCCCCACGCCCGCCAACGCCTCTGCCGCTCGCGATCGCTCCTCTGGCCCAGCCGACGAGGTCGAGATCATCGACAAGACCCCCATCCCTACAGACGATGAGCAGGAGGGTGGCAAGACAAAGCGCGACGACGACTTTGGCGGATTCGATGAGGAGGAGGATAAGGAGTACATGGAGAAAGGCCGAAGGAACGCCATGCGCCGAAGAGGTCTGGATCCCAGGAGTAACAGCAAAAAGGCGAAGAAGGAGAGCAAAAAGTAGATACCACCAGTTGACTTAGCTGAAGTTTGTTTGTTCTTGTTCCAAAAAAAAAAAAGGGTGATGGGTTTTGATGACTTAATTTGCAGTTTCTGTAGAGTTATTTCCATCTCATGCGATAGATAATAAACAAGAGATGTTTGTGATATGAGATGATTAAGGGTAAATCAAAGCATTCTTTAAGTTTTTGTATTGCTCAATTAAATGAAGTGTTTACCAATAGAGAGGTCTAAAGAGTACAAGACGCCCTTACTTGGTCTCTTGATCCTCATACCATCTGCCAACCCGATGTCATGGAACTTTGCCCCTTTTCCGTTCTTCCTGGGCTAGAAGAAGTAAAGATGCTAATAAACATTTGACTTATCAACTGTGGCTTCAATAGAGCCAGGAAGATTGAACTCTGCCACTACCTTTGAGATGCAGGGCACTTCTTGGTTCTTGAATCGTGGAGACAGACAGGTCAGCGGAATGCTTTCGCGTTGTCTCGCATGCCTTGTCCTTGTTTATAATCTTTCTGCCCCCTGGACTCGCTGGGCCTGTTCCTAGTAGAATCCTACGGTGTGTTATGGCTATCTTCATCAGGTAGAGGTTAAACATTTTATCTTGCAAATATTCAGGTGGAAGTGATCATGGTTGATTATCGCAACTACAACATCAATCTTCTGTCGTTCAGTTGTTCTTGATCTCACCCGTGTCTTGGATAACGTCAGAGAAGAGCTCTTCAACCACCACAGCCAAGTTCTTTATATATCTATGCATGTTAGCGATGAGCTGTACTCCAGGTAGTACACGTACGACCTCTTGCCTCGAGGTTCGTCATCTTGTTTGTATTTCCGTTTTCCCTTCTGGGAAGCTTAGTCTGCGCTCCATGATCATATTGCAAGTTGCGGCCAGCAGCTATTTCGATCCGATCGAAGTTTATACAAGAACAAAAAATTGAAAGTAAAAGAGGCTATATGATTTTACCATATTGCCAGCAGATCCGACATGCATAACTACCTTGTACTGTCTTCGTTCTTCCACAGTGAGATCCATATATGCTCTCTCGGCTATAGTTGAGTTAGTTATCAAGGCGATGGCCAGACCTCTGAGGAATCTCAGTCCCCAAAAACCGTGGCTAATGAATCTTAAACGACGCTCAAGGTGAGCTGCAGCATGATAAGGGGTCGTTAATAGAGGGAGTGACCTCTTCCACCCAGATTGCCCAGTCACCAATGCATTTTAGATCATTAAACACTCCAACAAATCAAATGAATGAGCAAAACAATCGTATCATTAAAACAAGTCATCAAGTTCATGTCGTCATTAGATATCCCAGGCTTCCCAACCGTAAGGGGGACGTTGCCGATTCCCATCACTTTTTTCTATGATTCCCCAAACCAGTGCCAAAGCCAAACCAAGTCCTTTTTTGCCATATAATACATGGTCATATCATCAACCTCTCGAGGCGCTGGCAGAAAACAAACAGAAAACAGTAAAAATAAAAAACCAGGGTCATGCCGCCGCCTCCATTACCACGTCATAACGCACCAAATCAGCCCAAACCACCCAGGGTATCCAGTCATAATACTTCCCCCACAACCAGGTGCTGATTACTTGCATCGTCTAAGTGCTCTGCCCTGCTGTGTATCCGCAAATACTCGGTATGGCGAGTGTGCGTATTACAAATTGTTGCTTAAACAGTGATGCCGAAGAATGATAAAGAGTCATAAAGACCCCAAGAATCTCACATGGCCAGGTCGTCGAACTGTGAGACAAGTTCTCGTATCGTCCATCGCCAAGTTTCGCGATCCCTGGATCCTCGGCCGATCCATTTCTCGCATTTCTTTCGCCATCGATCTTCCTCTTCGCGTTGTCTTCTGATAAACTCGGGTCCAACATCAAACTCCTCACCCACGAGCCACTCATCCTTAATGTCGCTAACCCGGCCCTGGATGCCCTCATCGTCGGCAGTGTTGTCGTCTAGGTCGGGAATGTCCTTGAAAACGTCCTCATCCTCAAGTGCGTCGAAGCCATCCATCGTATCGCTGGTCTCGGAACTTGGTTTAGCAGCGTTATCGAGTTTGAGCCAGCACATGTTTTGTGGATCAAAGACCATGCCGCCAACGACCTGGACACCTTTGGTTGCGCTAATGTTGGTGATCAATGCCGGGCGAGGTGTAGACGTTTCTTTCTCGCGGGTGTTGTTTGATGTCGCCGCTGGAGCGGGTGTCTGCACTGGGGGGTCGAAAAGATTGAGAGCATTCTCGTTACCTTCCCATCTGTACGTGTCCGCATTGTAAAACATTCCGTTGACCACTGCAACTTGATCAGCGAAAGGATTAGTAATACTTTTGGTATACTTACTCTTCGACTCCTTTCCACTATTCAGGTTCGAAATAAGATGGGGCTTTGTCTGTTGTTGGCGTTTATGCTTTCTCGATCGGATGTTTGGTTGAGGGATAGAAGGGGTCAAGTTGGTCCTTGAGGCATGATGAGTGATCCGGTGGTTATTGAGGGGCGTCAACGAGCCGCTGCTAGGAACTCGTTGCGCCAGAGCAGTTTCTCGTGCAATTCTACTTGCAGCCGTATCACGGGCAAAGTGAGGAGTAAATGAAGGTCGGGGGGATGGCGGGATTGAAGGAGATATCGTTGAGTTCCTTTCTGGTTGAACATTCTGGTAGAGCTTGTTCCGCAATGCCACCTTTGGCCCTGAGCTTGTGGGCTGCTTCAGGTACTTTGTTTCGGTCTCTCTAGATGTGGGTAGGTCATCGAAGCCATCCAACTCATGACCATCGCCAAAAGTCTTTTTGTTCTTTGGCTTGCTCAAGCGTTCCCAAGTATCGGCAGCTACACGGTAACGATGGTTTGGACTAGGCGACCGCATGGTTGATCGAGAGATTGCGCGCGAGTTAGGTCGCAAATCAATAGAGCCAATAGAAGTGTCCGAGTCATGCCGACGGAATCCACGAGTGTGCTTTGAGGTAACGTGCTGCGACTGTGATTGAGAGGCTCCAGCTGGCAGGAATGGTAGATGAGACTTTCGAACCGTTGCGGGACTGTCTGTCGCGCCCTGTCGCTGACGTTCTACAGGGGTCTTTGGCCGCACTCCAGACAGTGGTCGGTTATTTTCCGATCTCGACGGTGGCCTGTCATGGCGGTATGAAGGCTGCTTGGCTGGTGTGTTAAGTGCACGAATAGCCGGCATCGAACGCTTTTGCTTGAGCAGCTGCGCACTGGTTGTGGTCGGTTCAGTTCGAAGTGAGCTTGTCGATGTTCGAAGCCCGACTTCCCTCCTTCGGGGTGTGGGCGGTAGTCCATGGGATGGCGAGGTCGTGGTAGGAGTTGGCAAACTGACAACGGACGATTGAGAAGAATGGCCCATTCTAGAATGTGAGCGACGACTACGCTGAGGGATAGGACCGCCGCTCTCCGAGACAGGCTCCAATGATGTTGAATGTGTTCGCTCATGGTGATTCAGCCTAGGTATGCGTGTTGAATTGATGGGCCTGTTTGTGAACGTGAGCGACACTGCCGTCTTGGGTCGAGCCGGGCTAGCCGGTGTTTCCTTGACCTTGACATTCTTGTGCAAAGTGAGTTTGCTTGAGTCAAAGACATCACCTTCACCAATGTCAAGTCCATCAAGGAAATCCGGTTTATCAGCCTCAGCTGCGGGTGTCTTCTTGGCAGGGACACTGGGTTCCTCTGGAATTGGATGTGGTGAGCGGCTCTTACGCCGCTGCTGAAGCCTTTCAGTCCAGTTGACGGGCCCGGGGGGGAGAATCAATCCATCAAAAGTCTCGTCTTCACTTTCGGCCGTGATGGAACTCGACACACTGGGGCTAAGAGCCGATGCTGCAGAGCTTCGGGCAGATCGCGTGTCTCGTCGAGTTCCACCGTATCGGGTACCTAGGCTGCCCTCTCCCCAATCCAAATCCTCTGACTGGTTGGAAGGTGTCTTGGGGATCTCCTTCCTCGTAGAAAGCTTGAGTTTTCCATCGGATGGAAGCTCGAGATCCGCTTCAAAATCATCCTCAGCATCTGCGGCTTTGGCTTCTCTCTGAGGGGTGGGTGGTGTAATAAATGAAACAGGCTTCGGGGGTTGACGGATCTTGGAGGCTCTGATAGTTTCGCCGCCAAAGAAATCGTCGTCATCGTCATCTTTGAACCTGTCCAAGTTGATTGCCGCAGCAAGACTATTTGTAGCAGACTGGACAGACTGAATGCTTTGGAAAGACTGAATAGATTGGAGGGATTCTCGCCGGTCATCCTTTTCAAAAGGAGAGGTAGTAGGTGAGTTACCCCAGTTGATAGGGCTAGTACAAGTAGATGTTGAGCCAAAGCTAACTTGACGCAAATTCTCAGGAAAGTCAGGTTGCTCTGGCTTCTTGATTTTGAGGCCTTGAGAGGTTTCGGGGAGTTCTAGGTCGTTCTCCCAATCATCTTGAATGATTTTTCGTAGTTTTCTTCCTCCTAGGCGTTTAATGGTGCCCCCCATAAGGGCGGAGGATGGTACATTTGAAGGCAATGGAATGCCGGCATTTTGGGCTGCAGTAATGGCATCGAGAGTTGACTTCTCGTCGTCCCCTGGTATGTGAAGATGCTTTTCTTCCTCGCCCTCAAGCTCGGAACGGAAGGAAAAGTGCGAGGAACCGGAGTCGCGGCGTCTGGAAGATGGGCGTGAGGGGATGTTTGTGGCGGTGGATGGGCTGCGTAAGGTTAAATCATCGCCGTCAACCACAAAGTCATCGTCATCCCAGTTTTCGATGTCGGCCTCTACTGGTTGCCTGGGTTTAAGTCGTAACGGTTCCATGGTAGCGAATGTGTAGTATGTTTGGTAGGTACGCAATCTATCTGTTGAGGCCAGAGTTCGGCAGAGGGCGTTGGCCTGGCTGTTGGGGACGCGATTGTCAATTGCGTACGGTCATTCTTGTCAACGGTAATTGTTCCCCACATCCAGAAGCATCTCCCACAGGCGTAACAATGGCGTGGATGATGTGGCCTTGAAAGATAGTCGTGACGCCAAAAATCAAAAATTCGAGAATCGTAGGAAAAGGTTTAATCGGGCCTTCAAGCTGCTCAGGCGGTTGGCTGGTTGCTGTGTGCGTCGCGTTGCTGGTGAAGCTTCCGATGTGGGTAGAAGTGAGCGAATGAGTGGTACTGTTTGCGGACAAGAACAAAGAAAAAGAGGTCGCGGTGTCGCTGTCGTACGGGAAATGGCCGTCAACCACAAGACGCGAGATGAGGGGCAAGAAAAAAAAACAGGATCAAAAGAAAAGTCTCGAATGAGGATGGAAATTGGGTTTTGATAGCTATAGCTGAGATTTTTTTGATGGTCGAGAGGGTGACGTGCAAGACAGGATGCAAAGGTCAGGAATGTGGTCGGTGGATGGATAGATTGAGTGCGTTTGTTTGGTTTGGTTTGGTGGGTGACCTAAAGAGAAAGGCTGGGGGGGTTGCTCCGGGCGTGGCTGGAGGCGGTCCCCGCTAACTATTAAGGGACGTTCCCTCTGTGAGCATCAGGTGCTGAACGCTGAGATCGCTAAAAATGGGTCCGCAGAAAGCGAGTGGTCACTCTTGGCTGCTGCACTAAGCACGACAGAGCAACGCTTACAAGACGCTACACCAAAAATGGCTCTCTCCAGGGGCAGACGAGAACAAAGACGAGCCGGACCTTTGAAAGAAAGTAAAAAATTCGGGGGTCGGTCTGCACGTGATGCAGGTTGCACAGCAGTCAACAATAGAAAGATCCAGCTCCATTCAGGGGATGTGGCCAATTGGCTTAGAGAGATGGCGCTTTCACGCGTCATAGTCGCGATGAGGGAGAAGCGCATCTCATCTTTTTCTTTGTTGGACGTCAGTGTTTGGTGTTTGGTGGCTGGTTGAGCTATTCTAAGCATTCAGCTCGTCTCGTTTCCAAGCTTTGTGCCTCAGGTCCATTTCTTATTTCTTGCATTGCATTTCTTGTGCCTGGCGTACCTGGACGATCTTTGATGATCTCACAAAGTCAAAAACTTGGATACCCCCGGTACCGATGATGATGATGATGTTGTTCATAACTTGTTCATTTTCCTGTAGCACATAGATTAACTTACCTCCCAAATGTCTTTTCGATTATAGTGTACGGCCACGGCTACTCCGAACACTGATTCAACCCCACAAGTCAGGCTCGGGCATGATCTTGAGCCTGAGCCTGAGCTGAGCCCTTAAGGGTCCTGATGGAGAGGCTAATAAGGTGGATGAGATGAAGCTCCTCTGGGGCCACTATTCTGGTGTCGAGAAGGACTGGAATGAGAATCTGATGTCTTCCACAATTACGTTTATCCAAGTCAATCTCGGCTGCCAAAGTAAACACAGCTTTGAGTTTAGGTATAGAGTACGTTTTAATAAAAAGCCTTGTCTTCGAAAATATAGTCGAAATAACTATTGAAATTGAGCGAGACGAGGTCATTCCCACTGATCCATGTTCTTAGATGGTGGGGTGCCAAGGTCCCCTATTTCTCTATTCTCCACTGCATTCTTCTTAGAAAGTCATTATGCCCGAAAGCGAACGTCCTTAGCGGCAGGTGCCTAGAGCGGGTGGCCATGTGGCCCAGAGATGGCCTAAGAAGGAAGGCCTGCAGCCTGCAATTACCCATTTGTACCTACATGAACGCATTCCGTGAATCACAGCTGCCTGCAGTCAGCTTTCCAAAGTCAAATAATAATAATGATCTCTTTCTCATTCCCTTTTCCTCCCCTTTTAGTCTGAGTGTTACGCCCGAGCGCTATTGTGAAATCTCGAGCACAACTTTGGCTGCGTATCAGATGGTCCAAGCACACAACAAAAGATCACCAACAAAGACCCTGACAACGCAGCACCAAAAGACTCGGCTCAGCGATCGACTTTGTACATGCGTACCGAATACGCAGACGCCAACATTTCTATTACTCGCCTTGTCTCTTTGCCTGTCTGTCCATCTGCTTACTTTGCTTTGCTTCGACACTCGAATCTCGTCTTCAAAGTTCTATACGGATACATACGTGCTCTGAACCAAAAGCCTCCTCCATTCCTTCAAATAAGCCAATTCTGGCACGATCATCTCTTCGGCCCGTGTGCCGGGTCTCACTAGATAACAAGGGAGTTCCAACGGTCCATTCCCGCGGCGCCATCGACTGTCATCATTCCACTGCCCTCGACCTGAACCCTGAGCTTCGCCAAATACACCCCAAGACTCAAGTCTCCTCCCTAGGTGTTTCTTCAGCTCAATTACCAGGCCTTGTCTACTCTATCCCCTCCAATGGCTGCTCAAACTCGTATTCTGAGATTCCCCCGCACCGACGACAAATCTGCATTTGTCCTTCTGCAGGTCACCTCCAAGGGCTCCAAGAAGTTGGATCTGAAACTGGTGGGGACCGAGGGAGAGGAACCATATGTCGCATCATGCAAGTCATCCCATGCTCCCTTCGACAATCTGTGTACCTAGAATAGGGTCTCGGTCCACAATCTCCAGCACTAACACAGATTCCCGTAAACCTTCCAATCCCAAATTCTAACTTTTTCTTAGTGAAACACGATAGAGTCGTGTCTCTGCGTGTCAAGAGTTGTCCTGCTTCAGAAGACGAATGGCAAAAGATCCTCGAGGGCTTGTTTCACCAGGAACCCCTTCCGGACATCCAAGCTACAGCCACTGTTCAAAGCGAAAAGTCTATCTCAATCACCATTCGAAAAGATATACAGGGCATTACTGTGAGACCATGATGCCATTACGAAACTTGTGCTTGGTACTAACCCGTTTAGCAACGCTTGGGCGCCATCGCTCTCGATCACGATCCAGGGGAGTCCATTGAGTTGTTCGACTGGTGTGGTGCAGCCGTCGAGTCTTCTGCTGCCAGCAAGCAGGCCGTTGCTGACCTGTCGGCCAAATCATCAGAGTCAGAAACTGCTGTGGCTCAGCTTCAGTCCCAGCTGGAAGAGTTGATCAGAGCAAAAGATGAAGATGAAACTGCCTTATTGCGAAAGTTCAGGGACCTCTTGAATGAGAAAAAGATCAAGATTCGCGAGCAGCAACAAGTTTTGGCGTCGATATCAGTCAACCCCAGCCTGCCGAGCCAATCTCAATCGCAACCTTCTCAGGTTGTCGAGGCTAAAGCCAAAGAGCCGAAGCCAAAGAAACCCACTCGGCAAGCAGGCAAGTCAAGGGCATCCAAGAGAAAGGCTCCTGCATCAAAGCGAGTGGAAGAGTCGGAAGATGAAGAGATCGTCGAGGCGATGGACGTGGACAACGTGAAACAAGAGGCTGAAGATACGGATCCTGAAAACACAACAGAAGCAACTGCATCTGTCGACACTGATGATGATGATGATGGTGATGGTGATGGTGATGACGACGGTGTTGTCTCAAGCTCTTCCCAGCATAACGATATTCCAGCATCAACAAGTATCCCTCATCCCCAGAAAAGCACTCCCTCAAAGACAGCCGAGAAGCCTCCACCGCCCAGAGCCCTCCCTTTTGCGACAAAGAAATCAGCCAAGCCAACGCCCGCACCTGCGGGGAGTGAAACCGAGTCTGATGACGAATTATGAGTAATGACTGATGGAATTTAGACAGAATAGAATTACGCACTATTGAGTTATTCAATGAATACACTATCCTTGTTCCATATGACCCGCCTGATAGCGGTCAATTACTCTATGTATGTATCATAACACATCAAGATATACATGAAGTCCAGTAGTGAACTCAAGACCTATCGTCGTCGGCAAAGTACTTCTTCCAGAACCCACGGAAGTGCTTCTTGGCACCGAGCTTAGAGATCTCGGCAATCTCATCCTGTGTCAACTTAAACGTAGGCAGCTTGGACAAGTAGCCATCAAGTCTCTCGACTTTGTTGCTTGTGGTGATTGCGATGATGCCCTGGTCAATAACCCATCGAAGACCGGCCTCGGACTCTGTCACGCCATACTTCTCGGCGAGCTTGGTGTAGAGAGGATCAACGGGTCCTCCTTTGGCTGTGACGAGAGGGGTGAGGGGAGAGTATGCGGACACGGCGATGTTGTTCTTCCTGTGAAAGTCGACCAAGTCGCCGTGCTGGAGGTACGGGTGGTACTCAATCTGGTTGATGGCAGGCTTTGTCTTGGCTGTCTTGAGCACAGTCTCTAGGTGCACCTGCAGGAAGTTGGATACGCCAATGGACTTGACTTTGCCAGACTCTTTGAGCTGTTCCAGCTCGGCCCAACGCTGTTGCAGCTCCTCATCAGTGTCGGCAAACCAGGGGCCGTGCAACAGATAGAGATCCACGTATTCGAGGTCAAGCTTCTTGAGGGAAACGTCAAAGGACTCGATGGCAGAACCCTTCTTCTTAGCGGGAATCTTGGTGGTGACAAAGAGCTGATCTCGAAGCACGCCACCGGCCTTGATAGCTTGTCCAAGCTCTTCCTCGTTGCCATAAACTGTGGGATGTTAACGATGAGTTTGTATAGTCAGATTTTCTGGACTAGCCTTCAGCTCCGTCGAGATGGCGGTATCCGGCCTTGATAGCCTTGGTGGTTATGTCGACTACATGTTGGTCGAGCCCGCTATTGGTATCCTTCTTGAACTGAGCTGTGCCGAGACCGAATCCAAGCTAGCAGTTGTGAGCTTCTTGTGCGGAGATGAATGCATCTTCTTGGTTGTCAAGAGCTTTGGAGGGTAAACATACAACCGGAATTTCATTGCCATCATTGAGTTTGTAGTGGGGGATGTTCTCAACGCTGCCCATACCGACGGTATTTTCGATTGATTGATGAAACTGTGTACGAAGTATATGTGGTTCGAATAGAAATTGGTGATGTCTTCAACTGTCTGGCACTGTTGATAGGTAGATGAGGATCAAAATAGTCGTTAAAGCTATCGGCATTGATTTAAATACAGTACGATTTCCTCCTCCCCCCACCAAGATATGGTTTGGCGATCTGGGGTGGGACTATTCGGTAATTACAAACGGGCAAATGGTGCAATCAATGTTTGTTTGCCCTGGAGCTGAACTCAATTGTCACTGTATTGCGACCATATAACCTGTTTCACCAGCACATATCGATGACGATATGTTGGCTAGAAATGGCGATGACTATGTAGTTGAGGTTGCCTCTCTGTACGACAATACATGATACAGTTGATAGCCTGATAGATACACTTACCAGCCTAGATACTGCTAGCTACACACAAAGACACTGTACTGTAACTCTTAGCCCACTGATACAATTGCGGTTCGTTTAACAAACATTCACCTTTCGTATCATGGTACTAGGTTGCACCCGAGGTGTTTATAAGCCTATTTATTTGCCTCGGCACTTGTCATGGAATTCATGTAAAATAATTCGTGATTAACCACGGCACTACCGGGAGCTATAGGGTAAAGCGACACCAACTCAACCGATCAAGTGACCGGTTGTTGTACCGCCTGTTCAAGAATTATAGTGTAGTTTCTATCCGTGTTTTCGTTTCCACTGGATATTTTTGACTTATACGTGCAGTTGGTGTTAAAAAGTGCGGACCGGTTCCGTCTTACATACATGAAATGCCCCGAATAACCGGGGGCGATCCGATCTGTCAGAACGTCTAGTGCGGGGCGGGCCCGAAGCTCCGGAACGGAACCTCACTGTGATGTCAAGATGGTTGAGAGCAACCGTCAGGAATTGCCACTTTTGTCAGCCAAACATCGTCATGCGTCTTTGAAATTCCGTATTTTATGCTCATTCTGCATGATTCCAAATGATCACGCACTCTCTTCTTAAAACACTCGTCTCTCAACTATAAAACCCCCGCCGTTGATGCTCTGTCGCAACGCCCTCCGCAGAGCTGTCCCGCGCTCACCACCACTACCATCGCATTCACGAAGAATAAGACAAATGGCTGCCCAACTCTCCAATGGCAATGGCGCATTGTCGCCTGCCTCAAACTACCAGGGCGTTACACTTGAGGATCTTCCCAAGTCCTGGCATTTCACCGAATCCCTCCCCGCCGACTCAATCTTCCCAACACCTGCCGACTCCCATAAGACACCCCGAGAGGACATAGGGCCCCGACAAGTGCGCAATGCCCTCTATACATGGGTACGACCCGCTGAACAGCAAGACCCTGAGCTTCTCGCGGTTAGTCCAGCTGCGATGCGGGACATAGGAATCAAGGCTGGAGAAGAAAAGACGGACGACTTCAGACAACTCGTCGCTGGCAACAAGCTATATGGTTGGGACGAAGAGAAGCTTGAGGGTGGATATCCTTGGGCTCAATGTTACGGAGGCTTCCAATTTGGACAGTGGGCTGGTCAGCTCGGTGATGGCAGAGCCATCTCTCTCTTCGAATCAACCAATCCTGCCTCTGGTGAGCGTTATGAGCTTCAGCTCAAAGGTGCTGGCCTAACACCCTATTCACGCTTTGCCGATGGCAAGGCCGTCTTACGGTCCAGTATCCGAGAGTTTGTTGTCTCAGAGGCGCTTAATGCACTCAAAATCCCCACTACCAGAGCTCTGTCTCTCACCTTGCTGCCGCATTCGCATGTACGTCGAGAGACGATCGAGCCTAGGGCCATCGTTCTGCGTTTTGCGCAATCATGGCTACGTCTTGGCAACTTTGATATTTTGCGGGCCAGAGGAGATCGCAAGTTGCTCAGACAGTTATCGACCTATATTGCTGAAGACGTTTTCGGTGGATGGGACAAGTTGCCAGGACGCCTGGAAGATCCAAGTGATCCCATGAAATCATCGGAAGTGAAGCGTGGAGTTGGCGCCAACGAAATTGAAGGCGCCGAGGATGCCCAGGAGAACCGCTTTACAAGATTCTATCGCGAAGTTGTGCGACGCAATGCCAAGGCGGTGGCTCATTGGCAAGCCTATGGGTTTATGAATGGTGTTCTGGTGAGTTAATTGTTCCTTGACTGTTGTGAAATACTGCTAACATATGATAGAACACAGACAACACTTCTATTTATGGACTGTCGATAGACTTTGGTCCGTTTGCTTTCATGGACAACTTTGATCCTGCATATACACCAAATCACGATGATTTCACCCTTCGTTATAGTTATAGAAACCAACCAACCATCATCTGGTGGAATCTTGTTCGTTTTGGCGAGGCTGTTGGCGAGCTGATGGGTGCGGGCTCCAAGGTGGACGATTCGACCTTTGTTACAGAAGGCGTTACCAAAGAGCAAGAAGCAGAAGTTGTGGCGAGGGCCGAGAAGCTCATCACACAAGCTGGAGAGGAGTTCAAAGCCGTGTTCCTGGCAGAGTACAAGCGACTCATGAATGCTCGTCTTGGTCTGCAGACACACAAGGATTCCGACTTTGATCTGCTTTTCAGCGAGGCTCTGGACACCTTGGAAGCTCTGGAGCTTGACTTCCATCACTTCTTCCGACGTCTTAGCAAGCTCAAGTTACGAGAATTGGACACTGAAGAAGCACGCAAAGAGAAAGCGTCTGTCTTTTTCCACAAAGAGGGTCCGCCAACGACTATCTCAGAGGAGGACGCCAGAGCACGCCTTGCCATCTGGCTCGAAAGCTGGCGGGAGCGTATCATTGAAGATTGGAAAGACGAAGGTGAGAATGTGTCAGAAGCCAGGGACAGTGAGAGAATCGAGGCGATGAAGCGGGTGAACCCAAACTTTGTTCCTCGCGGTTGGATCCTCGATGAGGTTATTCAACGCGTTACTGCCGGCGAGCGAGACGTGTTGAACCGCATCATGCACTTGTCTCTGAACCCATTCGAAGATCGCTGGGACGGCGAAACCTTTGACGGACAGACATACAATGGTGATAAAGATGAGGAGCTTCGATGGACTGCTGATCCTCCGAAAACAGAGCGAGCCATGCAGTGCAGTTGTAGCTCATAGATTTCTACTCGGTAGACAGATGACCTCATTCTATAAATCAACAGTCACACTTTTGACTCATGCGAACAAAATCTACAGCTATCGTAACTTCGTGATATGTAACGACCGGCGGTAAGAGGCAGCGGTCATGGAGATTGGTTACTCTTCCATGCTTCCATAAACGGCGTAAAATATTCATCTGGAGCACAAGATAGAGGAAGACTCGACTGATGCAGCAGTCCTGCCGAAGCAGTTCTGTTGCGCAAGCTCACCTACAATAAAATGTGCCCGTGTACAATTAATTTGAGAAGAGAAAAAAAATTCTAAAGCTCGGCCTGCAAAATCGCAGAAAAGAGGTGTTGGTCAGCTATGGTGGCCTGAGGCATAAAGAAATGGATTCTGACCAATGAGCATTAATGTAAATTAATCGCGGACTAGCGCCACTAAATCCATCACCCGAACAGCAGGTTCCCTTTCAAGACGTCAACGACTGAGCATATATTCGCCGCCAGCGACCCTGCAACTTTTCACATCTTCCCTCCGTCAAGGCGACACGATGCTCCGAAATACTCTAGCACGTTCGGCTTGGCGGACGAGTCGGCGGGCCGTCAATGTCTCGCGGACCTTCGCGACGACGACACAGCGCCCGGCCGAGGTGGAGTTGACAATTGGTGAGCATCTTTGTGCACCGAGCCATTGACTGTCCGAGAGAGGCTAACACTGTTGCCAGATGGAAAGAAGGTGTCGATTGAAGGTATGATCCGATGTTTGGATGGGTTGGACGATGTATTCTGACTGTTTATTGCAGCTGGTTCAGCCCTTATTCAAGCCTGCGAGAAGGCGGGTTCAACAGTCCCTCGGTAAGTCAAGACACTCGTGGCGAGTTTAACGGTCCTGGCTAACTTTTCTCTAGATACTGCTACCATGAGTACGATACCTTCGACCGCCTACGACCGATACATCGCTGACAATGCTTCAGGAAGCTTATGATTGCCGGTAACTGCCGAATGTGTCTGGTGGAGGTTGAGAGGGCCCCGAAGCCCGTTGCCTCTTGTGCCTGGCCTGTACAGCCCGGTATGGTCGTCAAGACCAACTCTCCCCTCACCCACAAGGCCCGCGAGGGTGTCATGGAGTTCTTGTTGGCCAACCACCCTCTCGACTGCCCCGTCTGTGACCAAGGTGGTGAGTGTGATCTTCAGGACCAGTCTATGCGTTACGGAGCCGACCGAGGCCGATTCCACGAGGTTGGCGGCAAGCGAGCCGTCGAGGATAAGAACATTGGCCCTCTTATCAAGACCTCGATGAACCGATGTATTCACTGCACCCGATGTATTCGATTCTCCAACGACATTGCCGGAGCCCCAGAGCTCGGCTCTACTGGCCGTGGTAACGATATTCAGATTGGCACCTATCTCGAGAAGAACCTGGACTCTGAGCTGTCTGGTAACGTTATCGACCTCTGCCCCGTCGGTGCCCTTACCTCAAAGCCATACGCCTTCCGGGCTCGTCCTTGGGAGCTGAAGAAGACCGAGTCGATCGATGTTCTTGACGGCCTTGGCTCCAACATCCGTGTCGACTCCCGTGGCCTCGAGGTTATGCGTATTATCCCCCGACTTAACGACGACGTGAACGAGGAATGGATCAACGACAAGACCCGATTTGCTTGTGACGGTCTCAAGACTCAGCGACTTACGATGCCTCTGGTCCGCCGCGAGGGTCGCTTCGAGCCTGCTGATTGGGAGGAGGCTCTCACCGAGATTGGCCGGGCTTGGCAGATCAAGAACCCTCAGGGTAACGAATTCAAGGTTATTGCTGGTGCTCTTACTGAGGTTGAGTCTCTGGTTGTTGCCAAGGATATGGCCAACAAACTTGGCTCTGAGAACTTGGCTCTTGATACCCCTACTGGCAGCCAGCCTATCGCCCACGGTGTTGATGTCCGATCCAACTTCCTCTTCAACTCCCAGATCTGGGGTATTGAGGAGGCCGACGCTATCCTGATTGTTGGCAGCAACCCCCGACATGAGGCTGCTGTCCTCAACGCCCGTATCCGAAAGCAGTGGCTCCGATCCGACCTTGAGATTGGTGTTGTTGGCGAGACCTGGGATTCCACTTTCGAGTTTGAGCACTTCGGTACCGACCATGCTGCTCTTAAGTCTGCTCTCTCTGGTCCCTTCGGCGAGACTCTTAAGAACGCTAAGCGACCCATGATCATTGTGGGCTCTGGTGTTACCGACCACGCCGATGCCAAGGCCTTCTACGAGACCATTGGTGCTTTCGTTGACAAGAACGCTGCCAACTTCCAAACCGAAGAGTGGAACGGCTACAACGTTCTTCAGCGTGAGGCTTCCCGAGCCGGTGCCTTCGAGGTTGGCTTCACTACTCCTTCAGCTGAGGTTGCTCAGACCACCCCCAAGTTCATCTGGCTCTTGGGTGCCGATGAAGTTAACGAGGCCGATATCCCTAAGGACGCTTTCGTTGTCTACCAGGGTCACCACGGTGACAAAGGTGCCCAGATCGCCGACATCGTCCTCCCTGGTGCCGCTTACACCGAGAAGGCTGGTACCTACATCAACACTGAGGGCCGTGTCCAGATGACCCGAGCTGCTACCTCTCTCCCTGGCGCCTCCCGAACTGACTGGAAGATCCTCCGAGCTGCCAGCGAGTTCCTTGGCGCTCCTCTCCCCTACGATGATGTTGCTATGGTCCGAGACCGCATGGTTGAGATCAGCCCTGCTCTGGCCGCCTACGATGTCGTTGAGCCCGTCGCTCTCCCTGCCCTGAGCAGAGTTCAGCTCGTGGACCAGAACAAGACCTTTAAGGCGACCGGAACACCCCTCAAGAAGGTTATCGACAACTTTTACTTCACAGATGTTATCTCACGAAGGTATGTTACATGATTCATGAGTTGTCATTATGATGCCCCGTTAACTCCTCTCTTCAGCTCTCCCACAATGGCACGTTGCTCAGCGGCCAAGGCCACCGGCGACCCTAGGACGAACTTTATGGCTCCTGGTATGGAGGAGGATAAGCCTATGGGCCAAGTCGAGTACGGCGTATGAGGCGGCGGTTGTAAAAGAATAGAAAGATTTGCTTTGTTTATTTTGCGTCTGGGAGGTTCGTAGTATATGTACATATAGGACGTCTGACGGAGGGTTGAAGGTAGATAGTTTGAAAACCTAATTCCTTCACCACATTGTGCACGTTTAGATAGTAGTGCTTCTTGCCCAGCTCACGCCTTTCTCTTCCTGTTGGGGTTCGTGAGGAACATGTACATGTCTTTGTCATTGGTGACATCTGGCGCCCCGTTGACATACTTGAACTGCGTAGGTCGTGATACAGGTGAATGAGCCGGCTTCTAGCTAGCCATGTCCTGATCCTGCCTCAACTGCTCTTTCTTAATCTCCGCCTCTATATTCTTGCGGCGCCTGGCTATCTCTGCTTCGCGCTTTTCAGCTATATCAGCGGAGGACTCTGCGAATAGCATGAGCTGAGTGGCCTGGCGCTCACGCAGGGACCGGGCTTTGGAGGTGTCAAAGACTGGCCTGGGGATGTCTGGCGTGTTTACATGGTTCGGCCTTGGAGCGGCCTCCATGTTGGCAATCATGTCGTGCTGATCCTTTGGTTGCAGGCCACGGGGAACATCTGGGGTGACAGTGTTGCCCTGCTCGTCGAGGGCGGCGAAGCGACGACCTTCCTGGAAGATGCGCTCCCGCTCGCGGACGCACAGGGCGAGGAAGTTGTCACGGGTGGTGATGGCATGGGCGTTGAGGGCGTCGAGTTCAGCTTGTAGATGGTCTCGCTTTGTAAAAGACGGGCCACTGAGGGTATCGTGGAGTTTGTCGTTTTCGTTAATGGGACAGAAGATGGCGGGTGTAAATGAGACCAGGGGTGGGATGAGAGGATGACCTTCTGGATCTGGGATGTCTCCTAAGGGCCCTGGGACCGAGGGTTTCTGAGGTTGTGCCATGGTATATTGAAGAACCGGGACTAGAAAGCAAGGGTCTTCATGATGTGAGTCAAAGTGTGGTTGCTATTGCTTTGGTGTAGTTGCACTGCGGCTGATGATGTTAGAGGTGAGTAGGCAGTGTGAGAGAAGATTCTGTCATACAGTGTTTACCAAGTTAAGTGACTGCATCTGTACCTGCATAAATGAATGTGGCTGGGCTTGATAAAAGAGACATGTGAAAACGTCTTTTACAATATGGCAAACTCTCTATTTCTTTCAATCAAGACGTAGAGGATTGGTCAAGGTTTGGCAAATATGATGTTGTGGCTGCAGATGTCTAGATCTGCAGTATTACCCGACAACGGTTCAACGCATATTCAAGAGACGAGGTTAATTAACAATGAATCTCCAAAAGACGAATTCGAATGATGATTATCAATTTAGATATAGACTTCAAAAGGTGTAATAAATACTCTAAACATAATATCTACTTGGTGCCGTATCCTCAAATACACACAAGCCACCCCAATCTTGCTATAAATACAATGGTAATCCAATACTCCAAGAAGCGCCTTGTTCTTTCATATGATCGTCTTGTTTCAAGACAGTCATTAGGTATTTAGCTGGCGGGCAGCTGAAGTCCATGTCAACATACATTGCCAACACGCTTGGAATGTATCGTTCGTAAGTGGCTTCAACGAATGTTGAGTTGGGAATAATAATAGCCAAATCAAGGTATCATACCCATAAGACTGTTTTGAAGTCGTGTAAATGTGGTCCCATCGAATGAGGAGCTGTTCCGTCGTTGCCGACTCGAATGATGTAGCGGCCAAACAACAGCATCAAGGCTTGAACTGTACTCTTGCCGGGGGGGATCCCCAGATAGGAATGTTGTTAAAACAAAATCACCCTCGCGATGGCAGAACGTTTCGAACGTATTCCCTAACAAGCCTGACAGCCGCCCTCACTAGATCCTCTAGTCGACGATCCTTGCGCTTCCTCATCCATAGCAGCACCACAGTCAGAATGACTAGATCAACGAATATGTGCTTTACCAGCAACCAGGCAAACCACTTCACCCAGGCTGGAAAGCTGCGCTCCTTTTTCGTTCGCCATTCTCGACCTGTTGTGATCTGCTCTCGTAGCGCGGCTACCTCGGCAGACATCGTCGTCAACGCTCGTTCCACCTTTCGCTGCCATCGGCCGCTGACTCGATTATGATTTTGTGCTTCTAGGGTATCATCTTCGAGGTCCAATTGTTGCTGTGATCGAAGTTCCGCTTCGTCGTACTCGCTCATCGGTCGGATAACTTTCATGGGACCTTCGGCATCGCTCGCTTGTTCAGGTTGTTCGTAGCGCTGTGGCACACCGGTCGATCGATTGGCTTTCGGTGATGATAATGATGAACTGGGGCTGTTGTGCTTGATTTGGTTCCAGACGAATTCGAGTTCCGACACAAGTTCCTCGGCGTCCCTGGCAGGGCATGTCAGTTCAATCCGGCCATATCCGAAACTCGTACCGAAAGGGAGCTTACGGTGTGGTCGCATATCGATGCATCGTATCTATGAGGGCTTCAATATATCTCCTCTTAGATTCTGTCCGACTCAATCCCTTTTGCAGATTCCATGCATCCCACTTATCCTTCTCGCGTTGCAAGTCGTCGGATGCCATTCCCGAGGCAGAATTCGGTCGTTCCATGACGCCGTCAACATCACCCTCCATTGCCTGCTTATAGAGCCCATAGAGTCGGAGTCGATCAGTCGGCGGTGGTCTTGATGCGCCAGTCTTTGGTATCTTTTTGACGGTGTTGAGAGCGTGTACAAACACGCGATCTGCATAATCATGTCAGCCATTATGATTCGTTTAATTATGAACACTAGTTGAATATGCCATACCCACTGAGTCCGCCATTCTGGCGGCTATATTGAATGTGAAAGGCGGCTTGCGACTCGCAAGCTGCGGCCGATGAGAGGGAGTGGCGATTGCTTCAAGTGTCAAGCTTCGATATGGAGGTCCTTTATCGGACCTTGGGCCGTCCGAGCCGCGGCTTGATGGCCGAGATGAGAACCCCACTGACACCAGTTAAGGTACAGTCAAGAAAGGGAAAATAATGGAATGATTTGAACTTGGGCAGAAAAGGGCCAAGAAGATTAAAAGAGATAGGAAAAAGTGTAGGTGTAAAGGTAAATGCAAAACGCCCAGTCGCCGTGTATTATGACTACATTAGGGAAAAAAGAAGAGGGTCCTCGAAACTAAAAGAGACAGCTCAATCAGAAGCAATTGGATGATGATGCTGGATCTGGAATCTGCGGAGGTCCCATCGGCAAATATTGACCTCGGCGCGAACGGCTACAGGGCCCGTCCCCACTAGACAGAGCATCCCCAGGGGCAGAACCGAATGGGGGAGGATGGATGGAGGCATCCAAATAATCGGGACTACATATTCTCACTAAGCCAAATCGAAACAATATTTTGCAACTTGGTCCATACCTTGATAAACATCATACTAATAAGGGTTGAGTTTAACAAAGAATGTTGGCATTTTATTATATCAGTACGTGTCTCTAAAGAAAAGAGATTGCTGAAATTCATTATAACTTCCAATTACTACTAAGGTATGTTAGTACTAGTACTGTAGATAAGGTAGGTAGTTTAGGTAAACTGAGAAAGTCTGGGGAAGCAGGTGTCAGTTCGGGACCCTGGATTATTATGCCTTTTGACACGTGAAGAGAGCTACCACGCAGTATTGAGGATACCACACCCGAATCTGCATTGTTTACTGATAGTCTTGTCTAAACAGTCTTGCTGGCTTTAGCCTCATCCAAATACGCCTTCTTCTTGTCCTCGTACACCTTCAACAGCTTCCTATTCTCCAGAGCCACCATCGCCGCCTTGTCTCCTGCTTCTTTTTTCTTAAGGGCCGTTCCAATACCCAGCAGCTTATTCGTTTCTCCCCATCCATCCAGATAGGCGCCAATAGCGTATAGTGGGAGATTGAGGTTCTTATCCTTCTTCTTGCATGGCATGTCTTCGTATCGGATTTTGACGCCTCTCACAACGATTTTGTGCGAGAGGCGATCCTTGGGCGTCTGTTCGCCTTTTGTTGTCGTTTCAGAACCTCCTTGTTGTGTTGGCCGTTCTTCTTGAGCTTTCAGAGAGGCTTCATGGCGTTCATCTGCTTGCTTGATCTGGTCCTTGATTGTGCGCCCCCAGAGTGCCTTGAGCCAGCCAACGACGTTGGCGCGTCCGTTTTGAGGGTCTGACTTAATTACTGCTCCAACATATGCCTCGAAAATATCGCCTTGGATCTTGATGACATCTTTGTCCCTTGGTTTTGTCCGTATCAGGTCTTCCATAGTGCCCATATCTTTGGGTAATCTCGTCTTCTTTGCCATACCATACTGTCGGTAATACTCGGCTAGTGTGATGTTGCGTATCAGCTGCTCGCGGATTTGACTACATCGTCCAGCCGGGAGGTGGTCAAAGGTCTCCATCACAAGTTCTGTAGAGATCATCTCGAGGGCGGCATCGCCGTACCACTCCAGCTTCTCATAATTAGATCCTCCGAGTCCGAGATGACTGAACACTTGAAGTTCGAGCTCAGGCGCGATTGAGGGCAAAGGCGGCAAGTCGTTGGTTGGAATAGCTGAAGAAGACCATCGCGTAATGCCAGGGACGAGCGAAGCAACAACAGTGGTCTCATTGGATAGATGCAGCCGCTTGCGAGGAGCTTCCTCAGGAAGATTCTCTGGACTTGGCCGTTTGACCATTTTTGTGAAGGGCGAAATTCGATGAATTTAATACACGAAGGTCTGTATGTTTTTTTATTGATCGCAGATAAAAATAAGAGGTCTTGGAAAACTACAAATTCGTCGGAGGATGTGGATTGTAAAGCTAAATGTGATTGGGGTCACGGGTTAGGACCGGATATACCAGCACAATCGAGAGCGGCTTCCAGGTAAAAGCAGGGACCAGAAGACCCATACAGCCCGGCGAATTTGAGTAAATCGGACGGCAGGCTAATGATTTGTTTCAACGTAGTGTAGATATGACCACTATATAATACGCCCAGAACTGTCTAATACATCTGAGCTGATTAAGAGTATTAAAATACTTGAATCATCTAGTTTAAACGACATGGTTCGTTGTTGGAGTTGGTTGTCTCGAGTTTGCATTGGATCGCGCTTAAATGTCCAATTAACAGGCGGGTCCACCATTGAGCATTATCAGCCAATCAAATCGCTGATTCGACGACGCCTTTGACTTCACCTCGAGAAGTCAAATCGACTTCGAAAAAGTGAACAGGAGCCACCATTTGATGCCGACCACGCCACAATGAGTGTCCCACGAGCGCGGATATTAGACCTGGTCAAGGTGAGGTCATTTGACTTTTAATTGTGGTGCTTATTCTGATATATCACAGGCGCAATGCCAGATCTTCGCGACCTCGTATAACCCCGAAGGCGTGCGCATGGGCAACAAGGTCCTGCGACAGCGACTCAAGGGCCCAGCAATGGCAGCCTACTATCCTCGAAAGACAGGGACGATCAAGGATCTGAAGCGCGAGTTTGGCCCGAAATTGGCCACCTGGGATGAGGCAGAGGAAGACCGCTTCGAGTACATTGAGGAGTAAGCTGGACACCGAGCTCTTTTTGAAGAGACACACAAATGCTGACCGTGCGATTTTTAGACTCAAGCTCCGTGGAAAGAGTGCGCCCAAGAAGAAGAAGGGACCCCCAGGTATGGTTGATTGATCGAGAGGCCAAGATAGCTACTAACGGTTCTCCAGCTCCTACTGGCAGGAAGCGATAAAAAGACGATGTCTACGATGAGATCTCCAATATTGACGATAATGGCACAGAGGAGCCCTTCCATGAATCATGCATACTGAGTGATATGCCAACTGGATACCTTCTCATGTGTGGTGATGATATAGATATGGTCAGGAAAGCCAAGACACTTTCCATGTGGCCTTCCATTGCAGTATGTACAACTATTTGTATCAGTACCCAAAATACATCATTTGTGTTTTCAACCTTGAGAGACTCTTCTTATGTCTTGTCTTTCTCGATATTCCTTTTGGTGACTAGGACGATTAAGTAAAGAGGCATTCGTTGGGGGAAGCCATTCCTAGGGCAGTCTCACTTATGCCCCATCAGCGATAACTTCCCTATAATCCTTTATAGTTGATGTTTAGATCTACCTACCTTACTTTCCCTACGGCGTTTCGAATTCTTCTAGCCCAATGTCCAGAAAAATACGAGGTAGCGAGCCCTGCTCAAGGAGCTGAGGCAAGCTGTATCGAAGACTTGTCTAGCCAAAAGCACCCTCCCCTGAAAATCTATGTCGTTTGTACTTGACGACTTACATCTACGAATTGATTACTTTCGTTCCTACCCACCTGTATAGAAGCCGACAGGATCTTCGACTGGAATAAGAACGTTTAAGTGGTAGGCTTCTACGGGTGCATGCACTCTTCACTTAAAAGTTAGGACCTTCAACGCACTCTTCAATCTTAAGAATCTAAGAATTAAATTTCCGCGACGGCCACTCAAGGGAAATCATTCTATGGCTTCCAGGCGTCGTGCCGTTGCAAAGCTGCATCGTCCTCTATAAGCGGCCCCTTTTTTATCTGGCACTGCCAGCTGCAACTGACTCTTTCCCTAGAAGTGGAAGGAACATCAGCGCTCCTGTCGCGGCCGGCACCTGCCAATTTCGTTCCTTCCATCTGCAATCAATTACTCAACTCTTGCCTGGCCCTGCGAAAAGGCTGCGTCAGTGAATAACCTACCCTCCATCTCCATCACCATCTTCTCTTCCTCTTCTTCTTCCCTCTCTTCACTTCCTCTTTTCTCTTTCAATCCCCTTCTTGGTCTGCACAATCGACACATTCGCACTCTTTCTCTATCACATCGTACGTTCTTTAGCGTTCAATCCGTCATTTGCCATCGTTATCATGCCTCAACCTCATCACATCAACTGCATCGACGACTCGACCCAACATTGCAACATCATGTCTTCGCCCGAATCTTCTGGGCCAGCTCCTAAGAAGACCGTTCCCCTTTTTACCGCGGTCTTACAGGGCGAGAGCCCGAGTGATTCGCCTCTACCTGCTTCTGTGAGTAATGTTGCTTATATACATTTGCTGCATCCATTTGCTCAAACCCTAACCTTGTGTCCCTTTTGTCTTTCTCCCCTGCTTTTATACTCGCTCTTCGTTACAAAGCGCAAACACTAATGCTAAGAACAGAAGGAGCCAGGCACGAACATCTCGACGAAGAAGAACATCGCGGCTTTATCCACCTCGAAGCTCGCAAACCAGGGTCTTCCAAAGGTGAACTTAACCATATGTTTCTAAATTACAAGTTACTGACTATGATAGAAGATGAAAATAAGCCATGATACATCGCCTGTCGAGCAATCTTATCCGATGGACAAGCTTCTTGCCAAGCTATCCGAGCAGCAAGCCGTCCTGAGCCAGCAGAACAATGCTCTCAAATCGAGGGATGAAGGCACTCAATATGCAAGAGGCTTTGATCATGCATCTTCGAGCAATTCTCTGCCTGTCACTCCTGCTACCGATGCCTTCCCAAGCACAGCCCCTACCACGCGCCCTGCGAGTGCTACTCTTGAAGATGCTCGTAGCGACACTGACGAGGTTACCCGCCTGAAAATGCAACTTGCTCAAGCCCACAACGAAATCTCCAAGCTTGATCAGGAGCTGGCTGAAACTCGTGTCGTAAAGCCTGAGCCTGAGGCCCCTGCTTTTGGTTTTCGAGGGCCAGTGTACCCTTCTCGAGAGGGTGCTTGGGGCTCTCCTGATGATACTCGTTCTGATACCAGTGATGCCATGTCCGCCTCTGCTTTCAGTCGCACTCGAGGTATTTGGGGAAACCAACCAGGCCCGTTTGCCAGCACACTCCAGGCCCCGGTTGTTGAACCAGCTCCTGGAAAATGGCTTGGGGGCCGTGTTTTCAACTCACCCTGTCAAGAACCTACCAGTACCCCTTACCCCATGATGGACGGTTATCGAAGCGATCGCTTGACTCCGGATTTAGAGATGGTGCGTTCGAACCATGGACGCCGAGGCAACCGCTATGAGAGCCGTTTTAATTCGCCTCAACCGTTTGGACCTGGCTATGGAGGGGGGTACAATAGTCCCGCCAACCACTCCGACTACGTGGGTAGCCCTGTGTCCGGAGCACCCGTGAATGTTCCTCAGGGACTTGGTCCTATGGGCGTCTATTCGCCATACGCAGGACCTCCTGGAACAGCTCTCTCACCTCACGCATCCGAGTTCACTTCCAAGGCTGGATGGAAGAATGAGGTGGGTCCATCTGCAATGTACTCACACAGGGCGCTAAATCGAAGCCAGGTTATGTCGCCCGCGGACCAGACTTACCTTCCTCCGACAGAGCCATTGAACTATCGCCGTCTTTTAGACCGCAATGTGAACTGCAACTGGAAGTACATTGTGGACAAGATTGTCTGCAACAATGATCAGCAAGCCTCCATTTTTCTGCAGCAGAAGCTCAAAATCGGTACTCCCGAGCAAAAGTTCGAGATAGTTGATGCGATCGTGGCCCAAGCCTATCCCTTGATGGTCAATCGCTTTGGTAACTTCCTGGTACAGCGATGCTTTGAGCATGGTACACCCGATCAAGTCATCAACATTGCCGAAGCCATTCGGGGCAACACTTTGAACCTCTCCATGGATCCTTTTGGGTGTCATGTTGTTCAGAAGGCATTTGACTCGGTCCCCGAAAGCTTCAAGGCAATCATGGTTCACGAACTCTTGCGACGAATTCAAGAGACAGTCATCCACCGTTATGCCTGCCACGTCTGGCAGAAGCTTTTCGAGCTACGCTGGACCGAGTCGCCGCCACAGATCATGAAGTACGTCAACGAGGCTCTCGTAAGTTTGTGGCACGAAGTCGCGCTGGGTGAGACTGGCAGTCTTGTTGTGCAGAACATCTTCGAAAACTGCCTCGAAGAGGACAAGGTAGGCTGACCTGACATTTGCTCGAATAACTATGCTAACTAAACTCGATAGCGCCCATGTATCGAAGAAGTTCTCGCCAACATCGATATCGTTGCTCATGGCCAGTTTGGTAACTGGTGCATCCAGCACATCTGCGAACATGGCGCTCCTGGTGATCGTAGCCGAGCTATTGACCATGTCATCCGCTTTGCTGCCGAGTACAGTACCGACCAGTTCGCTTCTAAGGTAGTAGAGAAGTGCCTCAAGATTGGGGGTGATGATTTCCTTACCGCTTATCTCACTCGAGTCTGCGAGGGCCGTCATGACCGTACACGCATCCCGCTGATTGACATTGCGAGCGATCAGTATGGCAACTATCTCATCCAGTGGATCCTTAACAATGCATCTCCCCAGCATCGCGAAATCGTTGCTGCTCACATCCGAAAGCACATGGTGTCCCTTCGAGGATCCAAGTTTGGTTCCCGCGTCGGTATGCTGTGCACCAACCATGCTGTTGCTACTCGTCCTGGACCTGGTGCTGGCCCCGGAATGGGTGGGCGCATGGGGTCGGGACCCCGCTACAACAACAGCGGTTACCGTTAATGTTCTTTCTCTCTCGCCAAGAGACCTTTATTGTCACCAACGGCGTCTCTGCTGAGAAAACAGACTTCTTCTCGGCCCCCTCTGTTTTTCATTCTTTGTCGCCATCCGTTCGTGTCGGGGAGCCCCTATCTGAATCACCAATCATTCCACTCGTCAAGATCACGCAACACACCAGAATTTGTCGACCTTTCTTAAGAAACATCTTCCCACGCAAGTAATTTACAGATCACACGTCATCCTACGCCCAGCCGGCTACTGCTTGCCAGGGTGCATTGGACACATTATGGTTATCGATTTTGCAATATGGAGGAGATGGTAGATGCTAATCACCACAGCAGTCCTTTCGGGGCTAACCTTTGCATCTCACCGCTCATGAGCTGCCAGATTTTACAAAGTGAGCGGGAGCGCGCCTTATGGGATGCTAGAGCGCACTTCTTCAGTCAACCTACGAGTATGAGTGATGGTGATCTGGAAGGACGCCCTTGGAGGTGGGAATGAGTTCACAAAGTTGTATGTTGTTTTTCTATGCGGATGCTGGGTTTCGGCGTCTTCCTATAACACACGAGTTGTTACGGTAGTTATTAAACTCCTTTAAATAAACAAATGCTGCTTTTCTTAGTCCCATTGTCATCCTTGCACGCTGTGACTTATATACAACCAAAAACATGCTGCCCTATTCTTTCTATCTTGGTCAAGTGTGGAATGAAGCGTAATGCGAGTAGCTACAAGACTCCTAACGCCGTTGATGCTATGTAATATTGATAGAACGGTGAACCGATCTTTAAGAGATCTCGGTACTTGAAGAAGCGGCTACATCGTCTTGAACTGGTGGAAATTCGGTGTCGAGGGCCCTGGGTAGATCTGGAAGGCTGGGAGCTTCAGGGGCAACATCCTTTTCCCACGGCTTCCTGGGAACAGCTCTGGCCCCCACTGGTTTCACGGCCTGGAAAAGGGTCAGAATAATGAATGGAGGAGGGTTGTTTACGTGGACTTACGGGATCTCTAACAATGGTATTTGGGATCTGGCGGATGCCAGGCACAGGCTTGCCCTCTTGAAGCAGCTTGATCATCTCTGCGAAGCCCATTGGGTAATTGGGCTGATCCTGTAGGCCGGATTGAGCAGCTGCCGCTTTCTTATCAACATATAAATCCGCTTTTGGTGCAGACTTTTGCCAGTCCAACGCGGGAGTTGAAGATGCGTTAGCTTTGTCCCGCTGGTGGTATTCCTCTGGCAGAACGTCTGGGAGTTGGTGGTCAGGGTTACTTTCAAGCCAGGCCTTGTAGGCGGCAAAGTCGATGTTGACACCAATACGCTGTGCATAGTAGAAGATACGGGCATGGATGGTCATGTCTGCAAGTGATGCTTGAGGGTTTTGTTGGCCAGGTTCACCGAGAATGGCGTAGAGGCCGGACTGAAGGTGATATTAGTATTTGTGAAATATGATTGAATAGTGGTTGTACCATAAACATCTTGTCCTTTTTCCATGGATAAGTATCAAAAGCAGTAAAGATGGCGTTGTCGTCTTTGAGAGCCCGGATGCGATCGGCTCCGGTGAGGGGCTGTTGGGGAGGCGAGGGTTCTTGTTCCATGACTGTAGATCTTAATTGGATGATGCTTAATATCTAAAGGTTCTCAATGAGCTATGAAATCGGATATTGGCATAGATTGGTAAACCATCAACTGGATGTAATGAGTGTCAGTGTGTAAGGGTTCTCACTAACATGTGAGTATCCGTAAATAGTAAGGCTTGGCCGATTTAGGACTTGGAGTCTCGGCCGAGGTCGGTTTATCCTAGTACCTAGGTACACACACTGATACCTAGATTGAAGCGGAAGAGAGAGGCAAACTCAGGTCGGGTGCTAGTCGGTTGGCTCACGTGCGACTGACAAGTATTAGACAGATTAAGACGTGACCATGAGAGTGTGAGAGAGTTCGGGATATCTCGCGATGTGTGGTTGAGACAAGGATTGTTAAATACCTAGTCAGAGACGGCAGTTAAAGGTTTGCCGATAGAAAAGCTGAGTAAAATAAATGTATGTATCATTCACGTCCAATATATGATATCGCCATTACCTTAGATACTTAGTGACCATACCAGAGGGGAAAGGTCGAGTCCAGATAAGATAACAACCGCGGGACCCACACTCAACTTCACCATCACGAAGCTATCCCTTGACCCTCTCCTCTCTCTCTCCCCTCCATGTCCTTGTCTACCTTAGGTTGATGTGGCCGGAATCTTCTTTGTCATCGGCTATTTCTTGATATCCTTGGCTCTTTATAACTCGTTTCCTTTGTTCCCCCCCTGCAACCCCTATTAGACTCCCGCCGCAGGCCCCAAGCTCCCCGCCGCCGCTCCGATGAATCGAGCTGTCGTTCGAGCCTTTCGGACGACCTCTCTCTCAACCGTCCGCACCTTCTCCCGTACACCTCGTCGCGGCTTCTCTGTCTCTTCCTCAAACCTCGTCCAAGCTAGGAGCAAAGCCAAAGCCAACGCTAGCGGACAAGCCCGTCGCAAACCCACGGGAAACACCCCCCTAAGGTCCTCAATGTACTTCCGCCGCCTGCCCGTCGCACTGGTATCCAGTATTGTCGTAGGATACGGCGCCTGGTACTCATACAACGGCTCCAGCATTACCCCTAGTTCGGTTGTCGGCGCTAAGAACAGCCTCACCTCGACGCAGACAGCTGATGCGCTACCTACACGAACTGTCCTTGTAGTAGGCGCTGACGAACTCAGGCAGGGTACCATTGTTGGCGAAGGTCCTATTTCAAAGGCACACAGCGACGACGGTCGCCGCATCGTCGAGATGCTGACCCCCGACCAAGCGACCCAAAAGCTACGTCGCCTTGAGCAGTCTTATTCTGTGAACCGAGGCCAGGGTGTCACCCGATATGACTTGGTTCAGCTGCCCAGCAACGACCCTATAGAAGACGATCATGCCGAGAAGATCGTTCAGGTCCCCAGCAGGTCTACCGTTGAGACCGATAACAGCGACTGGATGTTCTGGGGTGTTTTTGACGGCCACTCGTAAGTAGCTATTATGGCAGCGAAACTTGCGCCAGGTGTGGAGACGGGGCTTTTTACTTACATCTCTCTAGGGGATGGACTACTTCTGCGACCTTGAGGGAGAGCTTGATCAATTACGTCGCGCGTGAACTTAACGAAACCTACAAGAAGGCCTCCGGTGAGCTGCCTTCTGAAGATGCTGTGAACCTGGCCATCAAGACTGGATTCAACAACCTGGATAACGAGATTGTTCACAAGAGTGTTGAGAAGGTGTTCAAGGGTGGCTCTAAGACTGTTGCTGCCGAACTTCTACAGCCTGCCCTATCTGGATCGTGTGCTCTGTTGTCATTCTACGATAGCCGTAGCAACCTTTTGCGCGTTGCCTGTACAGGCGACTCGCGCGCAGTTCTGGGTCGTCGAGCACAGAATGGAAAGTGGACAGCCACCGCTTTGTCAGAGGATCAGACCGGCAGTAGCCCTGAAGAAGCTGCTCGCCTACGTAAGGAGCACCCTGGAGAGGACAATGTAGTGCGCAATGGCCGTGTTCTTGGTGGTTTGGAGCCTACTCGTGCCTTTGGAGATGCCGTCTACAAGTGGAGCAGAGATGTCGCATGGAAGTTACGTGAGAACTTCTTTGGTCGCAGCCCGTCGCCTCTTCTAAAGACCCCTCCCTACGTTACCGCCGAGCCTATCGTGACAACAACCAAGGTCAACCCCGAGAATGGCGATTTCCTTGTCCTAGCCACTGACGGTCTTTGGGAGATGCTTACCAATGAGGAGGTTGTTGGTCTTGTGGGCAAGTGGATTGAGACCCAAGGACAGTCTGGAACGAACTCGCAGTTCGACGCTGCATGGAATAAGATCTTCGGCTCTTCCAAGACACCTCTGCCTGTCGAGGAGAGCAAGACTGCTGGGCCTGATGGTAACAAGACCCCTATCCGCGTTCAGCAATGGGGAATCGACCCTGATGCCAAGGATCGCTTCACGGTCAAGGACAAGAACGTGGCTACGCACCTTGTCCGAAATGCCCTGGGCGGCACCAATGATGAGCAGGTGTGCGCTCTGCTTACACTGCCCTCTCCCTTCTCTCGACGTTACCGGTAAGTCGACTTCGTAGCATCTATCTACCCTTTACTAATATTCTGCGTAGCGATGACTTGACTGTCCAAGTCATCTTTTTCGGCCATGGAGAGAAGACAGGCGAGGTGACTGTCAACCTCGAAGCCACTGCTGATGAGGGTATTCGACCCAAGCTGTAGGAGATTGCTGCTGAAGGGTAATTTCTCGTCTATTTTGAATCACTAAATATGAGGGTGTCATGGCCTAAATATTGCCATGCTGGAGTTTTGAGGCGTTTGGAAATTCCCCAAGAGCGGGTCGCATCTTTTATAGTCTCGTTCTGTTTTGTAAGATACAGGAGCGCCATAGCGAAGACCAGATATATGGACGGTTAGCGTATAAGAGTTTTGGAGTTCCTGTTAGGGAAATAAAATAAGACATTTATTCTGCTATGGTGTGCAAAGTATACTTGGTGTCATCTCACTCTATTAAAGAAAAGGCAAGAATAACGCTGTGATGCATTTGAAAGAAGCTAGCGGTAAAAGAGCAAAACAATACAAGTCTAGTACAACTCCCTGGAATGCTAGAATGCAATCTAACCTACCTGGGAGAATCCCTTAACGCCGATATTATCCCCAAAACTGGTATACCTGCCCAAGGGAGAAACCTGCGAAACGCTTGAACAGTTGAATAAACAAGGGTGAAATGCATGGGCACAAGAAGAAGCGAACATAATCATACAAGAGAAGAGATGAAGATGTGGAATATGGCCTAATCATTCTTGGGCCAGAGCAGCTTCCCTATGTAGAGACTCCAACACATTCTTGCAAAGATGATAGCCCAGACGATGATGATAGCGACCGCCATGATGGCAGCAAAGATTTGCAGGCCGTTGCTTTTGAAGATAGTGCCCATGGCAGTGGTGGCCGTAATCTAGTAAATCTGTGAGCTGACGATACGAACAGTCAGGGCAAACCAAAGCAAGGACTTACAAGAGCCGTGTTAGGAAACACAAAAGACCACCAGGTCATTTGGAATGGCATGTGGTGACCAGTGCGAGTGTACTTCCACAGAGCACCAACACACACGATGAAGAACCACATGGCGAGACCCCAGAGCCAGAGACTCACGAGCAGGCTTACGACCTTGATGACGGTGGCGACATGTGGAGTATCCATGAAGTTTGGAGGGATATACACGTCTGCTTGGCTGCCGAGCTGGGCTGAGATATTGTATGAGATGGGGTTATCATAAAGAGAAGATATGCAAACTCACCTATACCAGCAGCGGTGAAACCAAAGGGACCTATCGACATAAACTGGCACGCAAATTAGTTTAAACTTTCATATAGGGGATCGTCCACTCACAATGCCAGGTCTCTGATTATCCCGCGGGAGCTTCTGTGTCATGAGACGGTAGATAAAGGCAGAAGATATCATAAAGGCAATCAGGCAACCAGTTCCCTGAATTGCAGAAGCTCCGAGTGCCATTGCCATGGTATTGGCTGACATCTCATAACCAGCCGATTGTGAAGCGGCTATGAGGTTTGCTGCAAAAGGGGCATTGAGGAGAAGGGGATACGCAGGGAAGACCCACGTTGGTGTCATTGTATGAACAGGGAAAGTTCTAAAAATCTACAGTTAACGCTGATTATGTGAATAGAGTCATTTGGCCTAGAGTACGTACAGCGTCGACCACAGGATCAAGTACAGAAGCGCGCTGACACCCACACTAAGAGCGGCATAAACCCAGAATACGCGCTCCATGACGTGAAGAAGCCATATACCAGTGTATGGGATGCCATATTGACAGATGTTGATGAATATCACAGCAATACTATTTATGTTAGATACTCATCAGTAGTAGTATGAGCGTGCATTACTAACGAAACAACCTGTTTGGTTTGATCAGTACTGACGAATACGAGTCGAAGGGTTGAAAGACTTACACAAGCTGGTATGTAGAGTGACTCAATTTGGTCGGTGAACGAGTTGAAGAAGCTGCCCGGACGAAGATGAAATCGCGTACACAGCAGAACGCAATTAATTATGAAAAGGACGATATTGAGCATGAGAAAGAAGGTGCCTATTCCACGTATCCAGGGTTCATCCCATTTTACTAATAAGCGTTAGCCGGGTGAGGAAGAACGCTGGAGCATGAGGGTGGATTCACACGCATGGAGAACATTTGCAATGCCGCCTGTAGACATGGTCTTGAATTGTTAGTAGGGTAATAGACAGGCTTTGGAGGTGAAAACATACCATGGTAAAATAGGTCCATTGATGACAGGCAATACGATCTCGAATGCCGACTTTTTGGTTTGAAGGCGTCTTATCTGACATTGCCATAATATGATTCAAGCTATTTGAAGCTTGAGTTGACTCATGATTCAGCCGCCGACTTGATTTTCCTCCATGGCTCTCAGACTGATCAGGAGGCAGGGCAGCAATATACGATGGCCGTTGAGAAAGGGCAGGTCGCGAGACAGCAGGACGCTGCAGCTGGCTCGACTCTGGAGCCTCTGGCGCTGAGGCCACGGTCGAAAAGAAGGGCGGATTCTCCTCAGTCGGAGATTCGTAGCCCGTGGTCATACCCACGGCCGAGGCCGAAGCCGGTTCCGGAGCTGAACCCGGGGACGGAGACGGTTGGCCGGCTACCACTGGATAACCGGCGGGGGCCATTCCGGCGGAGGACCGTCAATGTCGTCGGCGCGGCGAGCAAGTAATTTGGAGACGCAATAGAGGGCGACAAGGGCACTAGGTTCCATATGAGAAAAGGCGATGTGGAAGTAGGCCAAGTGCGCGATGAAGACGAGATGGTGAAGAACGAGAGTGCCAAAGTTAGCGAGTGGCATAGTGGAGGTGAGGCAGTGATGCCCTGTCCTGCGGAGAAAAGTCCTTGGTGTACGGGCCTGAATAACCGGAGGAGGCGTGTCGTGTGCCAAGGGGTTTTCTAGGAGCCGCGTGAGCCGCTGGTGGAGGGTCGATCTCGGGGCTGAGGGTGGTTTGTTTTGAGGAGGTTTGTTGGTTGATGGAGGGAAAATAGTGATTGTCTTTAGAGTTTAGTGTCTTAATGACGGATATATTGAATTTTGCTTGTATAAACTAAAGCAACAAATCATATGAAAATACATCGATTTAATTAATGATACTAAGAGCTGGGTTCAACATCCATTCCATGTCATTTCAAATGTGATAGTACTATGCTTGGCCTGTAGCTGGGATAGGATGTGCACTAGTCATGCCGCATGGCAGCGTGACGTTGTAACTATCGGCAAAGATTGCCGAAAATCTCCAGCCTACTAAGCCAGCGAGTGTACAGTGCAAAGGCTAGGGGTTTTATTACTAGATAATACCAACAGTTTGGCAGTAAAAGGTCAGTTCGAGTCCGTCTGGGTTACTGTAACCGAGAATATTGGGTTCCTAGATTGCGTTGCAATTGAGTTAAGCCAATGATATCATATCATCCCAGTTGTTAAAACGCACCGAGTCCACGAAGAGCCAATCAACTACAATACAAACTCTAATCTAGACTATCCTTCAAGCCAAACTGAACATACAAGACATCTTAGCTTAGAAGTGATCTATGGGTAGAAAACTTAAACATAAAGTACTAACTCATCTGGACTATTGATACTACAAATTTCATTGAATTCCTTCATCAGACCAATCCAAGAAATGGGTCAAATACCTACGTCAGCGGGGCCACGGTAACGGCGATGCAAGGTACCCCATAATTACCCGGAGCTGCACGTGATATCGAAATGCCACCTTTCGGATAGCTCTTACAGCTGCATTTGCATCTAACTACAAGCTGTCTAGATCAAGCTGCAACTTCAATCGCAAACAATTCAAAGCTACAATTGCAGTAGCAGTCAAAGAAGCTGCTAGGGCTTCTCAACTGAAGAACACTAATCCCTTCGTCCGAAGCATGACACCATAATCTTTGACATCTCTCAACAGCGCCCCGCGCCATCATGTCTTTCACAAACACACCCGTGACCCGGCTTGGGGTGCTCGGTCTCGTTGCTGGCTCTATCATAGCCAGTGTTCTCGACGTCAAGCACTACTTTTACATTCTAATCGACACACACATATGGCGTTACCGGCAGTTCTGGAGGCTCTTGGCCTACCAGTTGTGCTACATCAACTCGACCGAGGTTCTCTTCGCCGCCATGTCTTTGTATAACCTCCGGACTGTCGAGCGCATGTGGGGTTCTCGCAAGTTTGCTGTAAGTTGATTCCCTGGATCATCCTATCCGGACTTGTCTAATGATTTTCGTCTCTAGTCCTTCCTTACTGTCACCTACTTTATTACTTCACTCATCCCACCTATCGTCTCGATCGTCCTTCGACCTCTTACTGCGGGATGGCTCAACTACATACCAGGTGGTCCGACACCCATCATCTTTGCTGTCCTAGCTCAATACCATGCCATGGTTCCTCACATGTACAAGTATCGCGTCGCCACGTCCGAGGCGCCCCCTACAGACCGGCCATTCGTCGGCCTCACGTTCTCTGACAAGTCTTACAAATACCTCATCGCTCTACACCTCGCGTTACTGCAGTGGCCAGGTTCAGTCCTAGGCGCAGCCACAGGCTGGATTATAGGATACTCGTGGCGGGAAGGGCTTCTTCCGTCTGCTCTCGTGCGCTGGCGGGTGCCGGGCTGGGTTGTGGGGCTGAGCTCGCAGAGGCGGAGTGCCGAGTTTGAAGGCCTTCGACGCCGACTTGAGGGTGAGAACTCAACAGCCGCGGTTGCAACAGGGGCACAGGCTTCGGCGGAAGGTCAGGCGGAGCGCAGAAGAACCGTGGGACAACAGATTATGGACCAAGTCCGAGAAGTGCTTTGATACGTGGTTGATCTATACAATAGTGGGATGAGTTATCCATCAACAAGGGCTCCGAAAAATTGCGGGACGAGAGGCTATCGAAGCGCGTGCCTCCTTGGGAATGTTTCAGCCCAACGGGCATATGACATGCCGGTCGAGTACCCAAAGGCTGTAAGCGGAGGAATAATCTTGATGTAGAAATGTTGATTATCGACCTCTAATGTGTCAGAAAACGGACTTCCGTTTGTTGATGGAAGAGGCTAACATATCATTCGTAGTGATATAGGTCAGCCACCATCAAGTGTCAGCATGGCTGCGCGGATCACCAGCACAGCCCTTTACAAACTACGTAGTAATGGCGATATAGGTACCATACAATGCTAAGGTATGTTGCTGTTCTAAAGGGAGCAGTAATGTTTATAAATAAAGAAAATAGACTCGAAACATATCATGTACGGTCTAAGTGCGTGCATCTCAGTCCCTGAGAAACCCACTGCTACACGTAACCTAAAATATAAACTTAAAAAAAAAAATCAAAACTCTTGGTCCGTTCTCACTTATAATTAAGATGATATCCGTACTCGAAACATAGATCGATTGTTAGTGGTGCATCGTTATAAGCCACACGCTCAGTATGGACTAGCGCAGCATCATGCACCAGTTAGGGAAGACCCATGCAAATGAAATGCAGATGCGCCTTCCTCCAGCCGCCGCAACGCCCCTAGAAAGTGCATGGCGGGTACGATCGACGCAGGTACGATACGTACCTAGTTGCCTGACTCGGTTAGACCCAGCAGCTCAACCGCTGTAGTTTAGCTTTCAGTGGAGGCCTTCATAAAGGGTCCCACCCAATAACTGACCCTTTGGTTGTCGATGAGCCTCCTTTTATTCTTGGTCTGTCCCGACCTCTCCTTTTCCTCCCCTAGCATTTGATTTATTCTCACGACTTTTTCACTGGCCCTTATGAGATAATAATCGAGCGCCTCTTCTAGGATTGTTGCCAACTTTTTGCGATCTTCCAGCCTCAGCGGTGTCAGAGCGCGACGCCCCTTTGTTACATCCAATCTTACCCCAGCTTCGACTGGCGGCCGGTCAACCATTTACTCAAACTCTCCGGTCTTGACCAGCCATTGCTCTCTATGGCTGCTGCGTTGTTATCTTGATCCTTGGTCCCGCTTTGCTTTCTCTACATGTTTTCATGACCACCAAACCGCGATATTGAGCTCTTCGAAACTATGAGTGTACACGCGCAAGAGGGCGGCCCGTATGGGTACGGCTCATCCAGGATGTCACCCCCGGCTCCGAGTCCTCGCGGTAGGACCTTTGTGGAAGGATATCGCAGCGATATAATCAATGGTTTCGAGAAGGAACATCCGCTTTATAATCCAGTATGCTATTCGCGTCACAAACCTTCATCTCAAGTATGGCTTCTGACATTGATCTGTGTAGATGAACCCTGATCGACCGCAAAGCTCCGCTCTTGTCGACCTCAAGGACCCAATCCAAGTACACCTTCTTACCGAAACTGCCCTCTCTGATAGCAAGGAGTTCGAAATCCTATCGCAAGAAGAGGTGGACGACCTTAAAAAGCAATGCCAGTCCCTGGCCCAACGCGTCGACTCCACACGGCAGAACTTGACGATACAGTCTAAATATCGCGATGCGGCAATCTCAATGGCGAGATTATATAACCCTGGGAAAGTGGATGGGAGACGAAGGAGTTTATTGGGCCGGAATAGTGGTGACCACGCTCGTGCTAAGGAGGCCGAAGCCGAGAGGCAGGCGAGCGAACGAAAATGCGAAGAACTTGCGGCTGAGCTCTTTAACCTCGAGAAGCGGCTTATGGAGCCTCAACGACGTCTATTGGAGCATACTGCTGGCATCCTTCAGCTCACTCACAAGGTCTCAAAGAAGAAGGAAATGGCCCCTCCACTTCAGCCTATCAATGGCATGCCTGGAAGCCCGGAGAGCCTTTATACCTATACTCGCAACAGCATGGACCGCCACGGGGATGATAACTACTTCAACGACGACTATTATGACCAAATGAACGGAATCTCAGCGAGGGGGCAATCTCGTCAACAGCCCATGGAGATACCCCTCAAGTCGCCGATTCGAGAGCAAACCAGCCAGCTCAGGGATGAAATGGAAAAGATCAAGGACGAGAAAGTACAGCTAAAAAGTGAGACGGATTCCCTGGTCAAGTCGATAACAGAGATGGAAGTACGATTGGAGAACCTCAATGGCTCACTGCGAGACGCCATTGTCCGCTTCAACCCTTCCAAGAACGACGACTATTACGACCCTCCGTTTGGTGTCTCTGGAATGAAGCCTGGAGAGCTGCTCAACAACCAGATGGACTATCTCGAAATGGGTCTGAACGCTATCGAGGCAGAACAAGAGTCATTGGGTGAAAATGGCAAGGTCAGCAGTACGATGGACAAACGGATCGAATCCCTGAACCAACAAGTTCGAGAGTTACTCTTGACTGTGGACCCAGATTACCCGGCTGCACCCAATTCTTCACAGGGTGATATCGACGCCAAGCTTGACTACCTCGAAGACTCACTACGCGCCGCCGACTCGGAACTTGAACGCGCTGTTCAAGCGGCCCAAGCGGGCTCGTTAGGCAACCAGAACGATGACCAAGTGGAAGCTATCCTCATGAGACTATGGGGCATGATGCAGACAGGTTTCGCCAAGATCAAGAGGGAAAAAGAGGAACGCCGAAGAGCCCGTATGGAAAGGGGCTACGAGGACGAAGAAGTTTCCGACGACGAATTCGATGTTGAGGAATCGTTCACTATCACCGGATTCTCTAACCGCGTTCAGTGGCTTTACTCTCAGGCTACCACCCTCAAGGATCAAAAGTCGGTCCTAAAGCGACAGATCAAGCAGCAGCGCGAACTCAACAACAAGTCCGACGCCGAGAAGGATGAAGAATTAGCCAAGAAACAGGATGAGCTCGATGAGACGCAGGTGCTGCTAGCTCGAGCTGAGAGAGACGCCATGACAGCTCAGACCATGCTCTCCGAAACTTTAGAAGAGCTTGAAAGCGCTCGTACTCTCAGTGCGAACAACATCGGCTCGCATGCTGAATCTGAGGAGAGCACTAAGAAGATTGCTGGCTTGGAAGCTGATGTGAAACGTCTTCAAACCGACCTGGCTGGTGCTGCCGGTGCGGCGGGCGCAGCACATGCTCAAGTCGAGGAGCGGGACGAGAAGATTGACAAGCTCGAGTCTGATCTTGAGCAGCTCAAGTCAGAACTTGCCGGGGCGGCTGCTGCTGCGGCTGCTGCTCAGTCCCAGGTCCAGGATCGCGAGAGCAAGATCACCGCCCTCGAATCAGAACTGGATCAGCTCGAGGCTGCTCAACACGAGATTGAGGAGCGCAACAAGAGCATTGCTTCGCTTCAAGCCGAGCTTCAACAAGCAAGCACTGTTCATAGTCAGCTTGAAGAACGCGACGCAAAGATCGCCACTCTTCAAACCGAGATTCAGGAAGCCAACACTCTTCGAGACCAGGTTGAGGTCCACAGTGCTACGATTGCCACCCTCAAAGCCGAGTTGGAGAAGACCAACGATATTGAAACTCGTCTCGAGGAACGGAATGCTAGGGTTATCAAACTCGAATCGGACATGGAGCTTCTGCAGGCAGACTTGGCCGGCGCTGCTGGGGCTGCTGGCACCGCTCAAGCTCAGGTGGAGGAGCGGAACAGCAAGATCGCGGCTCTCGAAGCTGATATCAAACAGCTCCAACAAAACCTGACTGCCGCTGAGTCTTCAACCAATGATACCCGTAACCAGCTGACTGGTGTTGACTCCGTGATCGACGCTCTTAACGCGCAACTTGATGAGGTTAATCGATCCAAGCAAATGGCCGAAGATAATGCTAGGTCTTTGCAGCAGCAGGTGGCTAGCCAGAAGGAGGAGCTGGCAGCTAAGAAGAAGTTGCTAAAGAATAAGGAGGATGAGCTGGAACTTCTTAACATGAACCTCGTGGAGATGAAGACGGAACTTACGATTGCCCAGGCGGAACTTGACGGCGCTTATGGATCCCGTGCAGAGAGGGCCGCCGATGTTGCAGCCATCAAGACAAGTGGCGAGGTGATGAAGCTTCAGAACCAGGTCACGAGGCTCAAGAATGAGCTGGCCGGAACTGTGCAAGAGCTGGAAGAGGTCACAAAGGAGACACTTGGCTCCGAACGTGAGAAGATTGAGCTTGAGAATAAGCTGCAAGATGTTCAGTCGACGAGGAAGGCGTTCGAAGAGGAGGTGAAGACACTGCGTCAGCGACTTGAGACGGATCTGGAGAAGGCTCGCGAACATATTGCTAAGCTGCAGGAAGACCTTGATGGTGAACGGCTCAAGGTGATACCACCCAGTGGTGGGGTGGGCAGAGGTGCATCCATGCTCAGCGAGCAATTCAGGGCCACAATGAGGGAAGAAAGGAAGAAGTTTCAAGAGAACATTCGGGTAAGTTCCATCTATTCTTCTTCGTTGTATTTGCTTGCTAATATTCGTCCAGGAGGAGCGTGCTCGCACACGTCAGCTCGAGGAGGAGGTGGCCAAGTTGAAGCGTGCTCAGGGTTCAGGCAAAGTTCCCATAAGCCCTCGATGAGTTTCACGGACCTTCTCGGGGAGTCACTGAAAATTGGCCTTGAGCTTGTCGAGCCTCTGCCATGTATAACAATGTATTGTTTATCTTGCTGTTGCTGTTCGTTGTTTCTTCCACTTCATGCAATACGTTTCATGGGCAACGAGTCTAGTCACAGTCGATTTAGAGATCTAGCATCCAAGCATGTGGGCAGAGTATAAATGTCCTAAAAAGGGCTTATAAAGGAGTTTGATACGATGGATGCATCAATGATCCCAATCGGACCGGCCAGTATGGATAAAATGGAGGATGCTGTTGATTTGAAGGGCGTACACCCATGGGAATATGCGTAGGGTCTGTCATGACGAATTTTTCGAAATAAACCCAGAACATGCCCGTCGAGAGATGGTCATGCCTCATTTATTGATGTTTAGAGACTCTTGTCAAAGTTAACACATTCAGCTTCGTTTAGCCATTGTGGTGTCGACTTGCACACAGGCATGCAGATGCAAGTGAACTGAAGGAATGGCCGTGAGCAATGAGTGATATGATACTGCAAAACACCATTTGCCTGGCATCAATCATGATGCCTATGAGCAGCAAAACTCGGAATGAGTGAATAGATCTAATGAAGTCTAAATCAACGCCTAATAACTGAGAAGGTGTATTAGTTAGGTACTCAAAGCAACGGCTAGATTACGTTTAAGATGTGATCATGCCAGATGAAGAGATTAAGTGACTAACTTTGTGGAAAAGGTCGAGCAGTGGAAGTAGTCTTTCGATCACATCATAACCATTGCTGCATGGTGTTCCTTCTGTCCTATAAAGGCCAGAAGGATATGGTTGAAGCTTTGGATTACTCGAGCAACCATGCATTTGGACTCCAGTGGCCATTGGCGTGAAAGGAACAAACTAAAATTCTTTCTTATATGACATACTTTCTACTTTAACACTTAACAGCATCACTGACTCCATCGCTCAGAGGAAAAGATGAAGATAATTTTTGTTTCTTGAAATTTATCAAGAAATAGTCATGAAAGGATTACTAACTGATCATGTAGGTTTATCACATGATGTTAATGAGTATATCTTACTTCTTAAACTCGGATATGATGAGTTGTTAAAAATTTCTCGTAAATCTTCTAGACAGACTACATATGTGATATATAGCCTTGAAAAGCAATTTTTAGGCATACTGATAAGCTAAATTTTCCCCAGAGTATATATCCAGCTTAAATACTTTAAACCTACCTAAGGGGTAATAATACCAGCTGTTATATATGTCTATCATCTTGGTGGGTGCCTTGTTGTGTAGCGACCTTGCTTTTATATAAGTGATGTTAGTTTCTTGGACAGCGATTGGATAACTCTATTTTAAAAGTTTCCGTTTTAAATACCTGCATCCTGTATAGTTAGCTTCCGAACAACTCTATTCTTGTTGAGGGAGTATGCTTATCTGTCTATAAGAGTAGCAACGCCTACTCTAGTCAGTTCAAGTTCTACTGGCAAGAACGTTTCTCTAATGTCCAGTCTTGCTCGTTGAATCTTATGCTTTTGCTATGAGCCTTGAGTTGACATGTTATCTGTTAGCTTGATAGTCCTTAACTTACGAAGCCTTTGCTATAAACTCTACGATCAAAGGTATTTGTAGAATTCGATCTAGTGACTTCAGGCAAAGTTCAGGGTTTCACAGCTAGCTGTAGTCTACCCTTTTTGAGTTTTCCAACGGTTATGAGGTCACCCTTCTCCAATAAAGTTATTCTACTAAATGCAGGCCAGAAGTGTAAAAAGTTCCATGGTCTAAGTTCAAGAGAATATTGGTGGGTCGTTTATTGGCGATGATCACTCGATTAATTGGGACTTTGTACAGATTCGATGAGGTCTTGAAGCTCTAAGTTTATGCAATATATGATGCTGGGAGTCACTAGAGGTTCTGGTTGCTTTAGACAAAGAAACTAACTGCAGTATAAATGCAGAATAAAGGAACCAACTCTAGCCCTAATCCTCAGTTCATCACGTTTCTGAAAAGCAAGGCAACTATCCAACTTGATGAGCTATGGAGCGTTATCTGAAGAGGTGTCAGGCAATAGTGTCCTTGTTCAAAGATATAGCAACTATACAAGTCAAGATTACCACTGAGATACGATGAGGCTCTGCGGTCATTGAACATAAGAAATATATAAGTTCAACACGTGCATGAGATCAACATCATTTCCCCGAGACCTTGAACCCTTCGTGGCCAGAATTATAGATGCAGAAGCGGAAAGTGTTCACAAAAGAGAGAGGGTTGTCGTGGCAATGTATGATGGTTCATGAACCTCGGTATTAAGCCACACATGCCTTTTTGTAACTCAGCCAGTTTCAGTGAGGTTAACTGCATTCACAAATACAAGGAATCAGATGGTGTAGAATACATAAAGTCTCTCGTCTTTTGTAAATATGTCTAGTCTAATATCCTAAATTGCGCCTCGTATGTACAGAATAGATATCAAGTATATGGTAGTATATGCGCCTGGTCTAGATGAGAATGTTGCACCACCTGGAGCCAAAAAGAGTCATGTGCTTGCTTGTATCACCTTGTGATACCATATCCCACCATGCAAAATAAGAAAACCTGGACGCCATTGTATAGGGTGCAGTGCAAAATGCAATCTTGCGCTCTCCTCCACCGTCTGAATTCGACACAACTCCAGTGAAAAGATGTAAAAATAAAATTTGAGACCAAAGCTTAGAAACGAGAAATTCAATTGCAGAGTGCCACCCAAATAACAATGTAGAAGCACCTCGCGCATCTTGCCTCTCACAAATGCCCGCAGAACAATAGCCACGATACGAGATTGTACTTCGGGCCAGCCGAGAATGCGTCCAGAATTCCGTACCATGCCATGCTGCAAGAAGCCGGATTAGGGCAATGCATGGATAACCATATGTCGACATTAAAAGTTGGTAAAAGGGGGTATCTGGAAGTGGTGACACGAAGGATACATGTGGTTTAGTATGGTATGGTTTGGTTGCTCCGCCGATGCTAATTAGTCCACCACCATGTCATCTTCGTCAATGTATGCCATACGAGCCCATATCCTCCAGTGGACGACGCCAACATGGGCTATGCGGGTAGCAATGTCTTCTATGCCACCCTCCTGCTGACCCATGCGGATGGCTGCATCAAGTTCTCGGTCTCGGCCTGCGTCAAGGCTGCGGCTGCTGGTTGGCACGCGGTTTCCGGTAGCGATTGAGAATAGGCAAACCCCTGAAAGAGACTTGAAGTAGCGTACACGCGTACCCAGCTCTGCTAGCAAGCGGGTGCGGTACGCCTCCTCCATCTCTTTGTAAATAGGGGATGAGATGCCGGCTACGTTCTCGGTGAGCTTCACCTCGAATGGTGTAAGCATCTCCATGGGGGCCTTGGTGAATCGGAAAATCTGTAGAGCCAGAGAGGGAGCCATTGCTCGCCATCTCTCGAGGTAGTGTAGATCGTGAGGAGCTTGCTGAAGCAGAGCAACCAGAGATTCCCGGAGGTTTCGAGCCTTTGTCTTGGCCTCGTTGCTATCTGAGCCTAGATACGAAGGAAGAATCATGGACGATCGTGGTGATGACGAGGCTGAGCCTGCAGAGCTAAGTGCAACACTTGCAGGTCGTGATGTTGAGGGAGGCGTGTTGAAGTTGAATTCGTGATCATCTGGAATGGGGTTGGCGAAGGCAGGGGCAGAGTTGAAGCGTGCAATTCGGTCCAAGTCCTCATACATGCGCATGCAGACATCCAAGTTGATGGTATCCAGAATATCAGATCGGACACGTCCCAATCGGTCCTCGTCAAAGAAGAAAGTCCCGGGCAGAGGCTTCTCACCAGCAGAGGGAAGCATCGATCGTGATAGTGCTTCAAAGAAGACACCCATATCTCCAAACTGCGACGACATTGATCCGGCACCGCTAGGATATGTTCGAGCAGCCCCTTCGTACCAAGGCTTAGCATCACCAATATCCATCTTGCGATTCCTCAACTTCTTCATCAGAAACTTTTGCTCAAAAGCCGTCGTCTCTTCGATAAGAGCAGGTCGAAGGCATCGAATCTGATGGTTGGCAACGTCGAGCTTCATCGCCTCCAAGACGCTCAGAAGGCTTCGCATGCCATTAACAAGCTCTTCAACGTCGTTGTTGCTGTTGCCGTTGCTGAGCTGCTTGTACATAGAGTCAACCCATTCATCTCGCATGGGTGCGCAATGTGATTTGAGGACTCGTGAAAGCCACGAAGCGAGCTTTTCCAAATCAGCAATACCGCGATGAAACTGCTGCATCAGGAGCTCAACATTGAGTCCCTCATCAAGGAATTGTCGGTCCCGCTGAGGCACCAAAGTTTGTATGATCTCCTTGACGGACTTGAGAAGCTTAGGCAAACACCAGTCATCTCCAGTACCATGCTTTTCGTAGAAACTGGGTCGATCCACAATGAACTCGACCAACTCCTCCTTCAGCTTTGCCCAGAAAATGCTTGCACGGTCATGTTTTCTTCGGCCCTTGTCACCCTCCACGTTAGGCCGGAAGTGTAGCTCAGGGTCAAAGTTGATATCGTGCCGTAACTTGGGGTTGTTGATGATCTTGGAAACCTCGAGTTCTCCCAAGCTCGACTTCGTAACAGGGGGCTCGAGGGGCTGAAAGTGTGCAAGAGATCTTCGACTTTCAGGTTCTGGACTTGATGCTGTTGATGTTGTCGTTGACATTTCGGAAGGGTTTCTTGAGAGTGGTGCTGCCACTTGGGCTGTTGTGCTGGAAGGGTCACCACACCGGCGAGGTAGGACTTGTGATGATTGTGTGGCCTCATCCTTTTCATCCTTTGAAGGTTTCCGAGTCGTCTCCTTCTCTTGTCTTGTCTCGCCTTCGTTGTTGGGTTTGGGAGCTGAGAAGGACAAGCTCCGCTCTGATCGCCCGAACGGGCCTCCAAACCCATCGTCCGCCGTCATTTTGTAAATGTAGTTATTGCTGTTCACTGAGCTTTGGTTGGTCCAGTTGAGAAGGATGAATATGTCGTGAGTAGTCGAGGGCCAGAGAACGTTCTAAAGGGGGGTCTGGCTTATGTAGTTGCACCAACTGTTTCCAACAAGGGTTAGTAAAGATACGGCTTCCAACACAAATCGATTGTAAACGGAGAACTTTGAGGGGTGCAGACGGAACAGTCACAACGATGCGGCCAGTTGCAGAAGCACTCGGCTAAGAACTATTCATCGTCCAGATGTTGTGTTCCGGGTGTCAAGCAAGAGACGGGATAACGGCCTGGCAACTTGCAGGCTGCAAATATGGTGCTGTGGTTCTGTATTCGACTTACAAGGATCCGATGAGCCTTGGACGGACGTGTGTTTGTTTGTCCGCAGCTGGTTTTGCGGCTGTGTAACGGGATAGGTTGTATTCTCTTCGAATGATCCCTCGGTGTGTTGCCTCGCAGTTCGTTTCAGTTGTATCAAGTCGTTTTATTTTGTGAAGGTGTATTTTGGTTGTTTTGTGCCGTTAAAGGAATCTTCCAGTCTATACAGAGCAACGCTAGGTCTTGAGAAGGAGTGAAGGTATCTTGAGGATTGTACAGGGATAAGAAATACTGATAAGAGATATTTAGATGGGTCAGGGATATATGGTAAGACAGAAATAGGAAAGAAATCGGGAAGAAGGGAGAAAAGAAAGGAAAAGGGGGACGATGGCGATGGGACACGGGGGTATTTGAGCACTACCACTTTTGACGTGGAGCGAAGCAATTAGACAAACGTCCTCCACTGTTAAGCTCGAGACACGACTCACGGACTGTCGACTTAAAAGTCGTCTTCCACCAACTCTGAAAAATTAGGGAGGCCAAGCGCGGCATAGCCAGTTCGGTCGTCGCATGACAGCTGGGGACTGGCGGTGGGACGTACATGACGAGAACCCGAGACAAGAGGCAAACCCATGCTAGCTATCAGGTATCTCAAAAGTACTGCCTGACCCCTACATGCTATTACTAGCCTGTATCGCAGTCCCTTGTCTGGGAAGGGGGGTGTCTTTAGCGCGGCCTGGAATGGTGATGGTGTTTTTTGCATGTACATACTGTATCTAGTGTATATAAACAGATATGCACAGTCCGAATCTGACTGATACCGGAAGTTTATACCAGCAGCAACCTTTTCTTCTCGATATTAAAATTTCTACCACTGGCAGTGGTGGACCTGGCGACCTGATCTGTGTAGGGTTTCAGGACTGCGGCTGGAAACAAACAATGTAAAACTCATTGTAAACAATAGATACAGTATAAAGGGACTTGCCTCCCCCCTGGTATCGAACTGAAAAGTGTCTGTCTGTCTGTCTGGTGCTGCTTCTGACGGACTTGCTGCCCAGTCCAGTATTAGTCGAGAACTCATCAGCTGAAGCGTGGGTGGTCGAGGTTGAGGCGACAGGAGCCGGGCCAGGCCAGGTCAAGGCATGACAAAGGCAAGGCAAGGCAAGGCAAGGTCAATCAATACAGTAGCCACCACCGAATAGACCGCCACCCGAGGCCAGAATTGCTGCTGGCGCTGGGCGTCCCGGCGAGGGTTGTAGCGTAATCTAACACTGCAGGCGACAGCGTGACCCTCCGGTATTTGGATCTGAGCCATGTCACTGCTATCGTCTCTGTTAGATGAGTAGGGACTCCTAAGGTCAGACGCTACTTGACTCAGTCTGAAAGGGGGTATCACGAGAACACTCACCACCATTTTGTTTTGTCTGGTGAGTATTACTTGCCTCCTAGATGATACAGTAATGGGTAGAGTATCTAGGCATGACATGTTTATCCCCCCAAGCGAGAAACTTCTGCTACCGTCATAGCGAAAAGACATGGCTAGCATCCATGGCTATCGCGGTATCCGTACGGTAGCAATGCATCATGACTCCACAGATTTGTTGGAGATACACAGTCTATGGTACAGTGTATACTCCATTGCTCCGTAATGTTTGATGGAGAAAGTGGGCTTGCCATGGATGTCATTCTTGGGATCCGCGGGATGAAATGGAGATGAAAATGGGGAAAGGATGGCAAATTGGTAGAAGAGTTGACAAGTAGACCGGATGAGCATAAAAGATTATGCTAGGTAGGGTTTCGCTTGCATAGGTAGGTATCTACTTACGGATATCGCATATAGATTGATGCCTTATAACTTTTCCATACCCTCAGGCCTCAACGTCTTATAAAAAGAGTCTTCCACCTTTCCGTGTCTTTTTTCAGGAACCAAAAAAAAAATTAAGGTAATCAATTTCTAGAAAACCATCAAAATACAACACAAATAAAAGTATGGAGGGGAATAACAACAAACAACAGGAAAAGGGCCAGACACCACTTACCGAAGACGGATCGAGCCCCAGGAACATTGACCAAAAATGGCCAGGGATGAACAAACTTGGCCCGCCGATTCGTCCATCGTCAGCCGATTCCAGGGGTGATTACAGTCGCTTGGGACCACTCCCTATCGAATCGAATGAATTATTATACTGTGCTGTACATAGGTAGCACTCAGTGTGCGTGCCATACACTGCTCACCTCACCTCCTTCACGCCTCACGCCTCACGCCTCGCGCCTCCAAAAAAACAACTCCAACATGGAAGGCAAGGGCTTCTCCAGGGCCAGTGCCTTCACTTCCAGGGACCACCCACCGTCATCGCACTAGTCCACACACCTGGGGGACCACTGAATTTCTGAAAGATCCATCCGCCGCCGCCGCTGATCTAGAAACGGACCAGAAGCGTGCAGATTGCAGCGGAGTCGCTCGCGATTAATGTGCCGCCCCAGCTTCGGCCACTACGATTCACCCTGCCACTCTCGCTGGTCCAGTTACGCCCCAAGGTCGCCCTCGGCTCAACTAATAAGCCAACAAAGCATCCAACACAGATGCTGACCAAGAATAAAAAACTTTGGCTCTTGTGGCAGTGTCTGTGACGACAATCCGACATCTCGGGCCTCAAGTCACAGAAATTTTAAACGCAGTGACGGTATGCGCCCACGCCGTCCTCCGGCGCCCCTACCAAAGCCGTGCTGTGCTGTGCTGTGCTGTGCTGTCTCTGCGAACAATTGTCAGCAATCCTTCGTCCCTCGGAATAGTTGCCCTTCGCCACGGAGGGAACAGCATTGCTGTAACATTATGGGAAGACGGGAGCACAGGGTGTGTCCTATCATAATGACAGGTATGGCGACAGACGGCGAGCGGTGAATTGGGTTTTACACAGACTGTCGTGCCATTAACTATTGTAGTTCTCCTCAGTCTCACTCACCTACGATGCAACTTCACAAAGAGGTGTCCGCGAATGGGCAATAAGGTTGTACTATCACAGACTCACAGCCTTCTCACCCTTTGCGGCCTGTGCGGCGGTCAAACTCAACAAGGCAAAGGGCATTTTCTCATCTTGGCTTGGCCAATTGGGCAGCAGCACCACTGATAATGCATCCCAGCCTGGTGGTACTGGGCTGTGCTGTGCCTCTGGCTATCTAATCTCACCTTTTGAAAGACCAGCATGTTCCATGTGCGTGACCGTGCATGGACCGAGTTACAACGGCCTCGGCACCATCGAGCGATATTGGATTGGTGGATGTTCAACATGATATTGTTGGGACCTTGAACATAAAATGGCGTCTCAGACGGCGAAGGTTAATTCAGGGCGAACAGGTCAGGGTTCACCCACGTTTCGGCCATTTGATAAAGGAAACCATACCAGCATTTGCTAGACCATCCACGCCTGCAGGCCCTGCTGCAGCAGCGTCGAATGGTAGTGGTGTCGTTGTGGTGTGTTTGGTAATATCATCGAGTCTCCTGGTCTTCCCTGTCATACGAGGAATGGATGGATAGATGGTGCATCGGTCCATTCCCCTACACTGTCTGACTGTGTCAGCCCTGTCTGTTATTCACTTGGGAACTGAAGTTTTGGGCTTTGTGTCTGTTATCGCTGGCGCTTGGGCTACCATTTCGTCCAAGCTGCGATGACGCTTTTAATAAAAGACTTTTATTTATGAGTCAGGTCTTGGGACAAACCAGCAAGGCTCCATTCACACCAAGACAAAACACCATGAGTGTGGAACCACATCATCTTTCACCAGGACACGAAGTGGCCAACGCATCAATGCATCGCATCTCTGCTTGAGCTGTAGCCCAAGACTTGGTAGCCGCAATGTTGTTCTGCCCAAGATGCTGCAAAGCTATCAAAACGGATGTGATGCCTTCACCGCTGTAGCCGCAGTCGCATCGATTAATCCTCTGGTGCAAAGAGCTGTGGCTGAGTTGGTGGTCAGTCGCCATGTCTGCAGCTGCAGAGTCAGTTTTGGCTCCAACATGTCGAGTTACTCGTGTTTCATCCCCACTTGGCTACTGGGCAACCTCGAATCCAAATACATAATAGGTTTCAAGGCCAAACTTGAGTCGGGGCTCCCCGTCTCCTGTTGGAATGTTCTTTTATAATCGTAACTCTATTTACGTCGTATACTCATCGACTTAACCTAAACTCATCAGCCGCCTTCTTCTTGAGCGCACCCATGTCCAGCTCATTTTGTCCACACGGCTGAATCCTTGTGTCCCGTTCCGTCCGTCAGCTCGGAAACCACGACATCGGGCACGGCGAGGCTGTAATCGTAATCGTCGCACGCCAAAAATCAGTGCCTCAAAGTTCCTCGACTCCGGTAACTTCCCTCCCACTGATTGTCGGGTTCGCAAAGTACAATCGATTTGCCCTATCTTGCGCAACCGCAAACAATCAGAAGGTGATCGGTGGTCCCAACCTAACCCAACAAGCGCCATATTGCAAGTTGGTCACGCGGTAAGAAAAATGTCCGCGGACTAACATAAAGGTTGTTGTTCCTCGCTGTTACAGAATCTAAATTAATAAAACCCCCCCAAAAGAAAATTGGCCGACTTTTGATTTGGGAGTCCAGCCGGCGCGGCATAGTCGATAGTGCCATGCAATGCCCCAATCCCAATGCGAAGGACTTGCTCTACTGACCCTAAAGTACAGCGATTCATGCAATTGCAGCTGGCGGGTTCCTGGTTACTGGCATGTTATTCTATCTCCTAGGAGGCCACGATGCTCAGTCAAAGCCAGAATGAGTGCCAAACGCAGGCAGGGCGAAGAGGCCTAGACGACGGGTTTGAATCAGGGACCGGTCGCCACTCATCTTCTTTCTGGCTTGTCCAACCTGCGACGCCAAAAGAAAGAATCACATCCCTCCCTCTTGATGGATGTCGCATGTCTTATCACCCCGTCTCGAATCGCCTTGCATGTACCTGACTGTAATATGCACCACTTGCAAGTTGCAACCATCCAACTTCCGTGTTACCTACCATACGCATATGCGCCAACCACACCAAGCATCCTTCCCGTTAACTCTGTTATTAATCCCCGTCACCTCGTTTCGTATATCGGTGCAATAGCCCCCTTTTTTCTGGTGCAGCACAATATCCTAGACCCATATATACATACTTGAAGGCGCCTAGCTTTAAACTCTGGAGATTCATTTCAGCGGCGGTCTCGCTGGTTTCAAGACTGCATGTCATTTTACGCATTGGATACCTAGCTAGGTGGTGGTGTTGTAGCGAGTCAGAACTTGTTGGGCTCACGGCCGCCTCAAGCTTCAGGCCGAGCTCGGGGCGAGAAGCTCGGGGCCGGAGCAGATCTACGGCGCGGAGACGATGGCTCCAAGTCTCCAAGTCTCCAAAGCCAGGACCAAGCAAGGTGCGGCGGAAGCCCGCATTTTCGGTATGGTGTTTTTGATATGTATGTCCTGAGACTTGAACTCGGTCAGCACACCATTCATTACTGTACTGTACCATTTGCTAATACGGCATGTGGACAACCGTGCTCGGTGTGCAATCGTATTCATGCGAATCGCTTGCTTGCTTGATGGTTGGATTGCTAAATAATGTACTACGCCTTTGTCGCACACATATGACGGCGTCAGCCTGTATTGATGACCATAGTCAGCCTTGTAAGCGTGTGGTACTGTACTACATCTCGTTGTCTGTGTCTTACGACTGGGTGTTCGGGCTTGCTCATTCTAAGCTCGGCAGATTCCTGTCATCTAAGCCTTTGGAGGTTCAGCAACCAAACATGTCAGTCCATTGGCCCTCACTTCTTGGCATTTTTCATTATTTGAGTGAAAATAGAGAACTGGGATATGGCTGAAGCGCCCCCAATAACGCAGACATGACCATTCACATTACACCAACCCTTATCCGACCGTGGCTTCTCTTCCCGTTGCCTCGACTTGCTTTTCCTAAAGCAACCACATGCATATTTGCTTTTGATCCCAATTGCAATGTAAGGCAACCCGCGTCTTCCGGCCAACAGTGTACTCAGCCAGAGACAATTTCTGGCGCCCTGAGACGGAATATGCACGCTACAATCTCATCACCTTTTATGTGACAGCCTTGATTATGTCCAAATGCACCAAGAATGTGGCTTCCCTCAGCACTGGCCTAGATGAGCTTGATTCCTCTGAATTGTTTCTTTGTGGCAGGTTATGCTATGACCAAAGCTTGGAACTAATCAAGCCTTCAATCGAGAGGCGTGGCGATCTGCTTGTATCTTGCAAGCCATTGCACTGCGCTTGGGTCAGTGGAATTAAGACCAACACTGTCCCTGTACTCCGGCGCCGCATCCATTACCATCGTGATATCTGAGAGTCGAGTCGTCGGTTTTCACAACCAAGCCAGTGTATAGGTAATGTGGCATGAAAGGCAGCCGATTCAAATGCTTGGAATTCCTCTGCCAATGGGCCTTGTCCAACCATCATCAAAGCCAAGTGCCACTCTGCGGCGCTTATCGTAGCACTGGTTTGGGTGAGATTATTGAGCACTTGGGCTGATTCTTTCAGGGTTTCAAGATCGAATGTTTGCACTCCAGCGTCTGGATGTAACGCAAGCAAACTTTTGGATCGTGAATCCCAGCAGTATAGGTTGGACATCGAGGGCAGCTCTAAGCAAGCACATGCTGCCAAAGGTAAACGGAATTAATGTCGTGATCGTGACCTTGAGGATTTGTACACATATTAAACAGCGCCAAAACCACGCCTAACTGTTCTTTCCTCTCTTCCAGCCCAACTCCTAACCTGTCGTGATATCTTGGTAAACAAACAAAAAGCATCGTGTCGGACATGTAGTCTAGTTGAGGAGGATGGAAACCTGTATCGACGTGGTCAGCTAAAGCTCGGCACACCCATGGAAGAACATACAGCCATGAGAACACAGCATATACTTATATAAGGACTCAGTCTTTCTCCTATTCTTGCGCATTTCCAGAAGATGCCCATGAATCTAGGATCTTGTCAGCTTTGTCGCACCATGCATTGGAAAACGTCGAAATTCGTACCCATTCTTATTTCGATCCATGATGCCTGGTGTGAAGTGGTGAACGTATGCGCTCGTGCATATGAGTAGCAGTAGGACGAGTAGGAGGGACTGGAAGTTGAAGAGGGCGGACTAGAGGGGCTGTTAGCATTGATCGATTTGGCCAGATAGGAGTATAGTGCGTACCATTTTGACAACTGGAGAAGCTGCTCTTTTAGAAAATTAAGAGAGTCAAATGAAATGTATTGTCTTGACGAAAAGCGCAACGTTGCCAAATGGAGATGGCTTCACATGCGACAAGTGTGCTTAGGGGTAAAGATTCGCCGAGCCGCGACGTGTTCAAGGGGTGACGTGACCTGCCTGCGCTTTCCAACCCCACAAAATTCGGACCCCACAGACCCCGGCCGATGGGAGGAGCCTCAAACTGTCGCAAGGCTGCGAGGACATGAATTCTTGTCTACCATTTCAACTACATCTCTACCGCGAGGCTGCGTAACCTTGACCTCAAAAACAAACTATCTTTCTTTTCTGTTTATCCTTGGAAGCGCTTAGGCGCAAGTATCCACATTCATCATGGAGCCTCGAGCGCGTGCCGGCAAGAATGTTGGCAAGATGAACTTTAGCCATGCGGAGCGTATGTTGAATCTTCCACTCTACGTACTTGTAACCTATACTGATTCTATCATAGTGGCACAACTGCTTTACGCACACGGCGATGTTCAAAACCCCCTCCCCGAAACCGTCCGAGTCCTCGACGAGATCCTCACAGACTTCATGCAATCCATAGCCTTCGAAGCGACGCGGGCGGCCAACTACTCTGGCCGGCAAAAGATCAAATACGAAGACTTTGAGTTCGCGTTCCGTAAGAATCCCGCGTTCCTGGGCAAAGTCCAAGAGGTGTTTGAGAAGCAAAAGGAGATCAAGAAGGCTCGTGAGATTCTGCGCGACGGAGAGGACGAGATCATGAAGGATGCGGCAGACGAGGAAAAGAAGAGAGAAAAGACGGATTCGAGACCGACGGGGCCAGTTCTTCCTGCTGCAGCGAGAGCGGAGGAGGAGTTGGGTGAAGCGGATGATGATGTTGAGGCGGAGCTTGATGCGCTGGGCAAGAAGCGCTGATAGACGGTTGGATAGGGCTGGGCTTTGTGGTTCTTGGCGTCCTGCTCTCTTATTGCATTTTGGGCGTTTCTACAAGAAATACACTTACACACTGGGTTTTGGCGTTTCGGGGTATTACTATTAGGCGGACAGACATGGAGTTATAGAGAGGGAAACTGCATCAATACGGCATGTGGTCATGAACTAGCACGCAAGCATCGACTCGAGAATTCACATTATCGAAATTCGGAGAGAAAGCTTGCTACAGTAAACTTGACCTTTCGAAATCTTTGGCTTGTGTCCTGTGATCTTGGTGGTTTTTAGGGGTTGATGACTGATTTGCGGTGAAGAGATATACAACTCTTACCTGGTAGTATATACACTATCTCCAGGCTTCAGAGTTTTGATTCTGAACACCCAACAACTACAGTAGTTTCTGAGAACAAGTTTTAAAGACATGCAATTCAACCAACCACAGATCAGATAATAGGGAAACTGTTCACTCAGGCTCATGTCATCTTTAATCAATGACCAGAGCCCCGATTGGATACTCACTAGCCAGGGCAGATCGGCGAACCCTCGTGGGAAGCTGGGGAAATAGACCGGACCTTGTATCCCCGGTCCCACACTTCCAAAACCGACGCCTCCATCCATCCCATCCTGTCTCTTCGGCCGTTGACTCCGATACCGAAGTCGGCAAACACGGAGGGCAATTTTTTCTGGCTGCAGAGCCAAGACGATGCAGGTGGACGCTGCAGTCACATCGACAACCCTTAACTCTTCCTAAGCGCCCACCAACTTCCTGAGGCCCTCGCCACTTGACACTTCCTAATGTGGTCGTGTGTCATCGTTAGCAATTTGTTGTGTTTTTGCCCTCCTGAGTGGTCTTTTGACCGGCCGATAGCGGGCTCCTCGGAGTTTTGAACTGTTCGGAGCTGAAGATGACTGCTTTCTCAGACTGCCTGACTACCCCTTGGGATTCGTCATCAAGGGTCCTGAGAGCAGTTATTGGAGCTAGGCTTTGCCCCCACTGCAAGAGTGCAGATTCGTCTTGTTGGCTCGTTGCTCACTGGGAGAAAAGGATCCATGATGAGCGGTGGTGGATTTCAGCTGCGGGGTGGTTGATAATGAATGAATGGTTGACGCTTTTCAGTCGTAGATCGGATTAATCCTTGTCCAAGTTTTCTCATTTGTAAGTTTCGGTGCTTTGCGAAGCTGTGATTCTACTCTGTCGTCGTTGTCCTCTCTTCAGTGTGCAGTACTCCGTCATTGCAGAACCGTAACATCTTCATGAACAAGGCCAATCGAGTCTCCTCATCGTCGTGAGCATAATGGATCGTGATTCTAGGACTCCTCCGCCCTATGAAGAGGTTCCCAAAGCTCCCGGGTCCAAGCTGACGCCTGGGAATGCTCAAGAATCACATCACCATCTATTACCGCCTTTACCATCACCAAATTTGACGTTTTCGAAAGCCAATAGTCCGAGTTTTGACGACTTCCGCCGTATGTCGTCAAGTCCATCTCCTTGTCCGTCACCTATCCCCTTGAGACAACTTTCAAGCCGTGAAAACGATGTCCAAACCGAAATACCACCATCAAAATGGCAACGCTTCTGGACAAAGAATAAGCCTGCTGCTTACGTTGCTTTATCCCAGTTCTTCGGAGCGTTGATGAACCTCAGTGCCCGCTTACTCGAACTCGAAGGCGGTGGGATGCATCCTGTCCAAGCCCTACTCCTGAGGCACTCCATGACAACACTTTTCTGCTCAGCTTATATGTGGTGGAACAAGACGCCTGACTTTCCCTTTGGCAAGAAAGAGATCCGGTGGTTGTTATGGTTGCGTGGGGTTGTGGGATTCTGGGGAATATTTGGCGTTTGGTACTCAATGATGTATATCCCGCTCGCTGATGCTACCGTTATCACATTCCTAGCCCCTGGTGTTGCTGGCTTTATATGTTGGTTCTTCCTCCGTGAACCCTTCACCCGAATCGAGCAGCTTGCAACGTTCGTTGCCCTCCTAGGCGTTGTGTTGATTGCTCGACCTACCTCGCTATTCTCCCATTCTGGTGGAGATGACGATTCTTCGACGACCGAGCCACCAGAGTCTGGAGGTATACCTGGTGCTGACCACGAAACTACACCTGAGGAACGCTTGGTTGCTGTTGGCATAGCTCTCTTGGGCGTTTTGGGAGCAGCCGGTGCCTTCACGACTCTTCGAGCGATCGGAAAACGAGCCCATCCATTGATATCTGTCAACTATTTTGGTGCCATATCCACTATCATCGCAGGGTTCATGCTCATCTTTGCACCGATTCTTGATATTCAGCAGCCAGCTCTGCGCTGGGTTACTCCGACTACACTGAAGCAATGGGTTTTGTTGCTTCCTTTGGGTGTCTTGGGTTTCATCATGCAGTATCTCTTAACCGCAGGCCTTGGTGCAGACAAGTCGAATCGAGCCAACGCCATGGTCTATACACACATGCTCTTTGCCGCGAGCTTCGACCGGTGGGTGTTCGGACATCGAATGGGGCTTATGAGTGGTGCAGGATGTACTCTGATCCTCGGAAGCGCTATTGGTGTTGTCATGGTCAAGAAACCACCGCCTCCTAAGGCTCCTTCGGATGATGTTGAGAGACATGGTAACTTAGAGGGCGAGTTGGAAGGTTCTCCCATGCTTTTACCTGACTCGGGTGCCTCAGGAGAGTTGCGACTTTCTCGGTAGATTGTGATATAAGCTCTTCGAACGAACTCTATATGATACATACTTATACGTACCTTGAATTCTCTAATACCTTACTTATAAGTACTTTGACATAAGAAAGCATAAATTGGCATTCACAACGGCCCGCTTCGCATGGGAAGTATAAGGTAACGTTCAACGGCGATCTTGCTTAAAATGTTCACCAGGTCTCATTTGAGAGGGACTTATATTCTCACGTAGTTGAGCAATACTATAATGGTTTTTTTTTCGCTCCCTGAGAATCATTTATGTCCGCATATAGGTGCCAAAGGCAACACTTCTCCAAGCCTCGCTGTAACAGCATACTTCTCATTTGATTGGTTAACGAAATTTCGCTCTTGTTGAGGATTTATGCTATAAGGGAGTGACTCTAGATACACTTATGTGTCTTTTAGTAATGGTTGCACACCGACAGACTGAATGTTTATGGAATACTCCTTCTTGTCGTGTTGACGGTTGGCGTTTCATAAAACAACCTTGGTGTTTAGGTAGTTGGAGCCTGTAACCTAAGTGTACACTGCGATTTTAAACTAGGTAAGGTGATAATAAACCTGAAAGATACAACCCGTTACAGTATTGATACGTATTTGAACAAATAAAGAACCGCCAGGGAAGATCAAAACAAAACCCTGGGTTCAGAAGAGCAGAGTATAGGGTAGGTGATATCCCCGACGCTAGCACGTGACCGTCATAGCGCGAACGCGCCTGCTAGAGCAAGCAGCTCGTTGGCTCAGCTTCAGTCGCAAATATTTGGAAAGCTCAAAGTTGCGATATCAAACACTACCATAATCGATCATTCCACAACGAAATCGTCAGGCGACACGAATTGAATCATCGCGCCAATAACTATAATAAGAAAACACCACACTTATTGACGAATTCGACGCCTGCTGCCATCATGGTCCAGATCAGCGAGGTGAAGGGCAACAAGCGAGACAATCGCACGGCTGCCCATACTCACATCAAGGGCTTGGGCTTGAAATCAGATGGATATGCAGAGAAGCAAGCTGCGGGTTTCGTTGGCCAAGTTGCCGCGCGTGAGGTAAGAGTTGAATGAAGCACTTGATCTACTGACAAAATGCTTACCTACCTGTAACCAGTCATGCGGCGTCGTTGTCGACTTGATTCGAGCTCAGAAGATGGCCGGCCGAGGTGTTTTGCTGGCGGGAGGCCCGGGAACCGGAAAGACAGCTCTGGCGCTCGCCATTAGCCAAGAGCTGGGCACCAAAATCCCCTTCTGCCCCATTGTCGGCAGCGAAATCTACTCGACCGAAGTAAAGAAGACCGAAATGTTGATGGAGAACTTCCGAAGAGCCATTGGTCTCAAGGTTCGAGAGACGAAGGAGGTGTATGAGGGAGAGGTCACAGAACTCACGCCTGAGGAGGCTGAGAACCCTCTGGGCGGCTACGGCAAGACCATCAGCACGCTGCTGATTGGACTCAAGAGCGCAAAGGGACAGAAGAAGCTTCGCCTCGATCCTAGTATCTACGAGGCGATCCAGAAGGAGAGAGTCACAGTCGGCGACGTAATCTACATCGAAGCGAACACAGGCGCCTGCAAACGAGTCGGACGATCTGACGCCTATGCCACGGAATTCGACCTCGAGGCGGAGGAGTACGTGCCAATTCCCAAGGGTGAGGTGCACAAGAAGAAGGAGATCGTGCAAGACGTTACGCTACACGATCTGGATGTAGCCAACGCTCGACCCCAAGGCGGCCAGGACATCATGAGCATGATGGGCCAGCTAATGAAGCCCAAGATGACGGAGATTACGGACAAACTGCGCGGTGAGATTAACAAAGTGGTCAGCAAGTACATCGACCAGGGTGTGGCTGAGCTTGTGCCGGGTGTTTTGTTTATCGATGAGGTAATGCCCTTCCCCTTGTACGCCCTCTCATAACAGGACGGGAACTTTATGGCTAACCGACGCGTTGTTTGATAGGCACACATGCTCGATGTGGAGTGCTTCACTTACCTGAACAGAGCCCTGGAATCACCCATTTCCCCCATTGTGGTCTTGGCTTCCAACAGGGGAATGTGCACCATCAGAGGCACCGACGACATTGTCGCAGCTCACGGAATTCCCACCGACTTTCTTGCGCGTATGCTCATCATCCCCACAACGCCCTACGAAGCGGACGAGATCAAGCGTATCGTACGGATACGTTCGTCAACTGAAGGCGTTTCCGTGTCAGATGCCGCCATCGACAAGATTTCGGAACACGGTGTCCGCATCAGTCTACGGTATTGTCTGCAGCTGCTGACTCCAGCGAGGTAAGTCACTGTGGCGAAAGGGGAGACCCTTAGCTGAGGTCCGAGACATGGTGACTGACACTGAAGAAACAGCATTCTTGCCAAGGCCAACGGCCGCTCCCAGATCGACGTCCAGGATGTTGCCGAGTGTGAGGAGTTGTTCCTTGATGCTCGCCGAAGCGCGGCGCTTCTTAGCACCGAGGCCGGACGAGATTACCTCTCGTAAAAAGGAGATGTTTGTAAGGTCCGAGGGATTATAATTTGGTCTAGACGGCGCTGGGTGTGAGGAAAGATGTGTCATTATTACTATTTTAAAGGGGGTTACGTGGCCAAAAGGGATCTCAAAGCGATGGGAAACACCTGACCTCTAGCTGTTATGTACTTGATAGGGAACCATGGAATACTACAGAGATTTGGCGTCGGGCTGGCTTATTTTGACCGTCACCATGAGAATGCCATTTGCAAATCCCTTCCTCTGTTCAACTTCTTTTTGGGGGACTTCTCCCTTGTATTGTCATCCCATTATGTAGGTATGGATGTAAGCTAATCCTAGGCTAAACAACAAAGTGTCCCCCTCCCAAAAGCCCTTTGATCATTCAACACCCAAGACATTGGATCGGATTGAGGATACATACACCACCCACAGCAGTTGTGCGTCACCAATCCTATCTTAGTTGCCGTCTCTGACCTGGATTGTTGGCCCGCCGCATACATTAGTCTTGTGTCTCTTTACTTACCTAGGTACCCGCAACTAATTGATAGTACGTAGCACCTAGTTATCTCATTCAAGGGGGGAATAAACCGGCTTGTCCATCACGTGCAGCAGGATATCTATGCCAATTTCGGCGGCGACATTGTCTTTGTTTCAGGCCCTACCACAAGCATTCCTGTCACAGACCAGACATAGTCCACATTCCGGCATTGCATTGTCGTTGTTGGATGAGGCTGGAATAAAGAAGGGGGACGAGCGTTGTGTGAGTGTGCGCGGACCAGATCATGAGCGTACGGTACGTGCTCTGCATTGGAAGACAAAAAGATTGGCCCCCCAAGACTAAGGAGTAAAGTGTCCGCGTGCCAGGAGAGAAAAGAAAAGAAAAAAGATGATATATCATGGAAGTGTCCGTGGTTCGTCGTCCCCTTTGTGCTTGTTCCGTTTCGTTGGGCCTCTACTCTCACTCACTCACTCAATCACTCTCACTTAGAAGGGCGTCCACACCAACACACCCTGGCTCTATTTGGTCCTACGTACTATACCCGGCTACGGTATATACCTTGTTCCCTGTCTGCCGGTTGCTGCGCGCTTCCTAGTGGACGTATAGCTGCGCGGTCTCGCTGCCGATAGACGGGCAAAGCGCAAACGGCAGACCAAGCTTCAAGCCAGACCTGCACGATACCGGGACATGTAGGGGCGTTCCCCGCCGCTGCACTCTAAATAACCCCGGGTTAATCTATCTTGACGTTGATAGACAAGAACACAGTGGGAGAGCTGAGTTGGAGAGTTGATTTGGTTGGGGCACTTTTGAAACGCGAAGACAGGAAAAGAAACAAAACAAGACGAGAGATTTGAAAGAGCAAACGATAATGGAATCACATCTAATTTCCCAGTTTAGACTGTGAAAGAAAACATATTGACCTAGTTTCATTGTTCTGTGGGAGCTACTGAATAGGCTGCCGACAAGACACAAAGACTTGGGTACAGCACAGACTTGCCCCCAACACGACAACAACAACGTTCTTTCAACAGAGGGGAGGAGAAGAGAGAGAATTCATTTTTGGAACGAGGATCACAATATCATCTTTGAGGGTTCTACCTATTACTTCTTATAACTTGCCTTCAAGTTGAGCTTGTTTGGAGTTTGTTGTTGTGTCTCGTCAACTCATCTCAGTATCTTGTTCAACATCACCACGGCCAGGGTACAAGGTTGACATCTACAAGCCCGGCTTCTTTCCCCTTCCCCTTCCCGCTTCGTTTGACCCCAGCCCAAAATGACACAGGTCATCTCTCTGGTTACGCCGTCCCAGGCTATGACCCCAGCCCACTCTCCCATGGACTCTGACGACTACGACAGGCCCCGGGCCTTTCGCGCCATGCCCGACACTCCGGAATCCCCTAGTCCTCGCACTGCTGGCCTGGCTCGAAAACGTGCTGCTTCCATCAACACTGCTGATGCCAGCTATGGTAGGCTTGAGAGGCTCAAGCTGAGTACGCCCAGTAGTATGGCCAGCAGCGAAGGACCAAGAGACATTTGTCTCTGTACGCCGGCGCCCAAGATTCCTCGACCTAGAAACGGTGAGTTAAAGCTTTCTTTGTTGATGAGTCTCGATACCAGAAGCCTGGTGTTATTGTTGTGAAGCTTGGAGTTTGTCTGAGCCGTAGCAACACTCGTCTTCGAACAAGCCTCTCCCATCCTTGGAATATCACAACTGATGTGTCGCTATAGCATTCATACTCTATCGTCAACATCACCAAGCTCAAGTTGTTTCTCGTAATCCTAACCTCTCCAACCCCGACATCTCAAAGATCATCGGGGAGCAGTGGAAAGAGGAGCCCCAGGAAGTCAAAGACAACTGGAAGAGCCTGGCAGACGAAGAAAAGCAACGACATCAGCGTCAATATCCTGACTATCGTTATCAGCCACGACGCGGCAACAAAGCACAAGGGATCAGACCTGGCTCATCCCCAGCAGATGACTCTGGGCGATGCCCCAAATGTAATCTACGCTGCATCGCAACCCCTCATACACCTTCTACCCCCTTTCCTACACCTTCGACAGCAGAAGAAAAGCCTGCTGGATATCCCTTTACATCGAACATGCGGGGTGAAGACCCAGAAGCGGCTCGTCGTGGGAGCTATGGCACTGTAGCGACGATGAGACAGCGCCATCCGATGCAGCGACCTGTTCATCGCGAAATGGATGACTACGATTCTGAATCCCAAGAACTGAAACGACGCCGCTACAATAACGCCGGTGGTTACCATGCTGTCTCGCCTGGACTAGGAGGACGGGCTTTGTCAATGGGAGCTCCTCCTTCGCGCCCATTTCCTGTTACGCCTCTGCCAGAGCCTCATGTTCCTAGATCAAAGTCAGGTCCCATGCCTCCCCCCCCGCGACCAGGGATGGGCGGACCATGGTCCGGAGAAGAACATCGAGGTCGGCGACCCTCATATGACGAGACCCTCAGACTCCCTCCTCTGCAGACTGCTGGTCCCATGTCACCTAACATAGCGCCAGAAGTCGACATCCGACAGCTTCAGACCCCAATCACTGGTCTTGGAATAACAAATCCCCGCGATCCTCAAGCTAGAAGCGTTGAGGCCATGGTCATGTCTATTCCCTTTCCCCGAAAACTGTCCGTCTTGGCCAAGATCAACCATACCCCCATCGGTACCCTGGAGTCTGGAGTTGAGACCCGTGGTGCCGTCATCGCCATCGAGGGACCAAAGCCGAGAATGCTGAAGCAAGTTGGCATGTTGGTCGAGAGAGCCCTTCTGTCATCCAACGAAGTAGCACTCAAGTCATGGGGCAAGATATTGGGTCAAGAGCCAGCCAGTGAGCGACGTGGCTCTCAGAGTGAAGGAGAGTCATCGGAATCAAAGGACAACTTTTCATCATGCTTTGAAACCATGATTCACTGGCATCAGAAATCACGAGAAATGATAAAACATATTACCACCCACGCTGAGCCGACAGTTGGTTCCAAGAGAGAGAGGGATACAGACTCGCCTATTTCTCGACGGGGCTCTACAGAAGAGGATTATAACTCCAGAGGATCTCGAGATGAAGGCACAAGAACCAAGACACCCGTGGCCCTCATCAAAGAAGGATTCAGCCTTACCCTATCCGACGAATTTGCTTGCACCGTACCCATATCGGATGCATACGCACCCGTCGACCACTGGCAGTGGATGGCGACTCTTTGGCGCGGCACCATAGGCCCCGACCTTGTGGTGTACGTGAAGCCTAGTCTAGACGAGGAAATTGCAAAGCTGGGAACAGTCGATTTCAATACGAACCAGGGGGTCATGGTTGTACGAATTGCGGTTGGCAAGGATCTGGACGAGGCAACTGAGCGGCGTGTCGCTTTTGAAGTGGTTGAGTGGGTAAGAGGAGGAAGCTTTCGAGAGAATCGCGACAGGATGCAATGATTGAAGCATGGCTATCATTTTGAGAGGCTTATGTCGGATGGAGTTTCTGGACGGGGGAATTGCCCCGTTACTGAATATCAAAGCATACATACATTGCAAAGTGGCTACCAGAGCTTGAGAGATATTAAGGAGGGGAAACGGTTGGTTTTATTCAATATCACATTCCTGGATAGGAGTAAAGTTTAGTAGGGGGAGTTAACGGTGTTAATAAACTCTGGTGTTTTGTTTACACACATGTGATTTTCTCAGTGACGGAAATACTGATCATCGTCTATGATCATAGCATTTGATCTAAACTATAAGAGAGAAAAAAAAAGAAGGATTTATAAGTTACTTGTGATAGTTGAGGTCATACAAATGAAGCTGGAGTTTAAGCAGCCCCCCTGCAAGATTAAGATTTACCCCTGCATAACAAGTACGTACCCAAACGCTAGCCGCCGGGAATGACTGCCGCGGTCGTATTTATCCGAGAGTAAACGCGCCCCGACTTCAGGGACTACCGCTCCACTACCTAAACAGCTCCCCTCTAATACGCGACTCAGGAGAACAACCACCACCAATAACATCGACAAGGCGAGCGACGAAGACGATATCGGCGCCAACACTCCAACTATTCACGGCGCCGGCACAATGCCCTACGACCTCGAACTCGACAACTCTTTATAATGCCGGATTTTAAGCCTGGGCAGACGGTCCAGCTCAACGATGGCCGCAAAGGCATCGTTCGCTTCGCAGGCTCTACTCATTTCCAGGTTGGCGAGTGGATAGGCGTCGAGCTAGAGGAGAAGACGGGAAAGAATGATGGCAGCGTTCAGGGAGAGCGCTACTTTGACTGCCCCATGGGCTATGGCATGTTTGTCAAGCCCATGATGGCTACCATCCTTGCACAAGCCCCTACACCAAAGCCGGCGGCAGCTCGAAAGTCCGCAAGGCCGACAAGCTACAGCACGACCGGTGGCAGGACATCGAGTGCAGGCGATGCAGGCTTAGGTAGGAGGAAGAGCTTGAATGCACCCAGCCCGAGTCCGGTACCTAAGGTGTCTCGACCGACCAGTATTGCAAGAGCAGCAGTAGGTTTTGTCGCGTATTTGTCGGGCTGAATACTGATTCTCATAAAGTCTCCTATAAAGTCGCCAACGAAACAAATGAGTGCTGCTTCAAGCACCAACGCTTCTCGAACAGGAACGCCTTCGAATGTTCGCGCCCCATCCGCAGGATCAAAGTCCCGCCCTTCCGTTGGAGGATCGCGCACTTCCATGGGTCCTCCGCCACCTACTACTCGAACAACAAGACAGCCCTCAACATCTTCAGTAACATCAAGGGGTGGTGGATCAGCAGCAAGACCTTCAAGTGGCCGCATGTCAATGGGCGGACAACCACGGCCAGCATCACGTCCAAGCTCAGCAGCGCGACGGACATCTGTTGACTCTCAAGCAAGAAGGGGCTCATCGGATAGGGAAAGCACTGCTTCTCCTATTAAGGATAATGGAGACATTCTTTCACCCCAACCTAGGAGCCCTGTGCAGGCGAGGACAAAGGCATTGGAAAAGCTTACAGGAGGACCTCCATCGCGAACATCGACACCGCCTGGGCCTATGTCACGAAAGCCCTCATCTACGACTACCGCAACGCGTCCCGCTGGGAGTACAGCAGCGAGTCGAGAGATTGAAGATCTCAAGGCCAAGCTGAAGGTTTTGGAACGCAAACGAGTCGAAGATCGAGACAAATTAAAACAACTCGAGAAAGTTCAGGGCGAAAGAGACAAGTTTGAGAGTGTCATTCAAATGCTGCAACAAAAATATCAACCGCAGCAGCAGGAGAACGCTGAGTTGAAAAAGTTACTGAAAGAGGCGGAAATGCGACTAGAGTCAATCGAAGAGCTTCAGGCAGAGCACGACAGCATATTAGAACTGGCGACACTTGATCGAGAAATGGCGGAGGAAACAGCAGAGGTTCTAAGAGCCGAGCTAGATGCTCTGAAACAGAAAGCCGAAGAGATGGAACTGGAGGTCGAGATCCTGAAGGAAGAGAACGAAGAGTATAGCAATGGGATGACTCCTGAGGACCGGGCGAGCACAGGCTGGTTGCAGATGGAACGTACAAATGAACGGTTACGAGAAGCCCTATTGCGATTACGCGACCTCACTCAAGCGTCAGAAGAAGAACTCAAAGACCAGATTTCTGGTTTGGAAGACGACTTGAAGGAGTTTAACACCATGAAGGAAGAGTTCAGCGTATGCAAAGAGAAACTCGAACAGTCGGAAACTGCCGTCGAGGATCTACGCCAACAACTCGACAATGCGCTCGGCGCTGAGGATATGATTGAGGATCTAACGGAGCGAAACATGAGCATGGCTGAGCAGATCGAGGAACTGAAGGCTGTCATTGATGATCTTGAAAGCCTCAAGGAGATCAACGATGAGCTTGAGATTAACCATGTGCAGAATGAGAAGGAGATGCAGGAAGAGCTCGACTTCAAGGACAGTGTCATTGCCGAGCAGGCTCGAAGAGCGGGCCAGCAAGAAGAGACATTAGAGGATATGGAGTACACACTCTCAAGATTCCGTGAGTTGGTGACGAGCTTGCAGAGCGACTTGGACGATATGAGAGCTTCGCAGGCCGTCACAGAGGGCGAATCGGAGAAGCTCAACGATCGATCCAGGGCGATGATGGATCTCAACATGAAGCTTCAGATCTCGGCATCCAAGGCTCAAGTCAAGACAATCGACCTAGAACTTCGACGATTAGAGGCCCAGGAAGCAGAGCAACACTTGGAAATTGTGAAGCTCTTCCTTCCCGACACCTACAAGGACGACCAGGACTCTGTTCTCGCACTGCTCCGCTTCCGTCGTCTTGCTTTCAAGGCAAACCTCCTCAACAGTTTCATCCGAGAACGTCTCAATGGACAACCTGATCCTGGACACGAAGACGATGTGTTTGCTGGCTGCGATGCCTCAGATAAGCTTGTCTGGGTGTCTAGCATGTGTGACCGCTTTGTCCACGACATGACACATTGCACGATTGAGCAATTCTCCAAGTATCAGAACGCGCTGCACGAGCTGGAGCCCGTTGAGCGAGCCTTAAATGTCTGGATTGACGGCCTACGCCGGGATGAACTGAAGGAGAAGAAGTGCGCCGATGAGCTGCACCGCACCATTGCACTGCTTTCTCATCTGGGAGAGGTGCATATCTCGAGCAGCTTGGCCAACTATGCCGACGATGTTCACATGAAGGCCATGGTCATGCAGAGCCATCTCGACTCAGCAGCCGTCGCCTTCAACACCCTGCGAGGCCTTGTTCAGCGCCTAGTTCCTGCTGAGGGCGACGACGAGGAGCTGGCACAGCACTTTGCCAAGAAGTCTGAGGCGGTTATTACTCATACACGAGGCGCCAAGGTCATTGCTGGCAAGGCTGTGCGGGCTCTCGAGGATCTGAGGACCCGGTCCCTGTCGCTGCTGCCAGACACAAACGAAGTGTTTGACCAATGCTGCGAGGCAACGCAAGAACTTGCTGATCTGGCACGACATATTGGTCTTGGTCTTCACACTCTGTTGACCTCGGATGAGGGCCGAACTGAACCCTTCACATACGCTGAGGTGCAGTCTGCTGTCCACAAGACAGTTCTCACTGTGAGCACCTCGAGCGAGTCGGACCTGTTCTCCAGCTACCTATCCAAGCTGCGTACCGTCACCACGCAAATATCAGACCTGGCGGCATTAGCTACAGATCTCGACCAAGTTCAAGAATTTGACGTCGCTCCTGCACCCTGGCGAATGCGATCGCAGGAGCTCAAGGCTCTCAAGACCATTCCTGTTGACGCAGAGGAAGAGCTGCGTCGCCTTAAGGAGGAGCACAGCGAGGCCCGTCGTACGATTGCCCAGCGTGATGAACACCTCAGCACTGCTGTTCTCAAGATCGAGACTCTTGAGTCCAGAATGCGTGATGCCCAGGCTAACATCGACCGCATTGCCAATCTGCAGAAGGAGCTTGAGGCTTCAGGTGAGCAGATCGGCAGTCTCAAGGAGGACATTGAGAAGCAGGATCGCGAGCTCAAGAACCTTGAATCGGAGCGCGACAAGTGGAAGAAGATTGCCAGCGATAGCCGTGCCTTCGCTGACGGTGCTGACGCTGCGGGTGCCAAGGCTGGTCAAGAACGCGCCGTGGCGACAGCTCGAGAGATGGATGCCCTCAAGAAGGATATTGAGAGTCTTCAATCAGCAGTTCGATACTTACGTGAAGACAACCGCCGTGCTCGTACATCAGAGCAACACAAGTACGAGTGGTTGGCTGAGCCACTCAAGAAGCCCACATCTGTTTCTGAGCAGCGCCGAAAGATGATCACAACGGAAGGCAAGGATGTGCTTGGCGAGCTCGTCAAGATGGCATCCTCTGCATCCCTGTACGACTTTTCAGCGCTCCCTCAAGACAAACTTGCCTGGAAGCCAGCGCGATCTACACCTCAGTATCACGCCGCCAAGCAAATGGAAGACTACGTCGCTTGGGAAACATGGCAAGACTCGGTCCTTCAGAAGGCCAATGTCCTTCAGGGCCAGACAGCCAACGCCGAGCGAAGACGAAGGACGACCACGGCGGCTCGTCTGCGCATCAAGTTACCTGGCGCCGATGGAAAGATGGTGCCGGGATCAGGAAGAGACGTGCAGATCGTGGGATCGCATGAATGGGAGGCTCTACAAGGTCGCTTAGCTGTATGATGGTAGACTTATTTACATACCCCTCTGTTTGGCTTTCTCTTTCAACGATTTTGGTGGATGGTGTATGTATCAAGGTGAAGGCAACATATCCACATAGAAGTAAGCCTATTTTGTCAAATCATTCCCCGTACAAAGGGATTTCTCGATTGAATTCTTGAATCGTTTCGTCTTTTTGTCATATGGTCATGCTCAAACCCTGGGTATCTCTAACATTGCCCAGAACATATCCCATGCTGATTAGATCTTTATCTTCCCTACATGTCGTGACCGTCCCGCTCTCCCTCGCTGTTGTGACCCCTTTATGCTTTGCCCTTGCCCTTCTTATCCTTCTTCTTCTTGCTGCCGCCGCCACTGCTCTCCTCACCACCACCTCCCTGCGCACCCATGAGAGCCGACATGGGATCTCCACCGCCCTGCATCTCCTTCATCATATCCTTGAACAGATTCTCTGAAACACCACCACCCGTCATGGCAGCGCTCAGATAAGGCAGCATCTCGCCCATCTTCCAGCCTCGCGGTACAGCAGGCTTGGGGTAGGGCTTTCCGGGCTCGGGCTGCAGCTGGCCGCCGATGCGGACACGCAGACCGGCGCTGTCCTCGGTAGTGGGGTTCTCGCGCAGATGCTCAGCGACGAGGCGGTACAGCTGGTGCTTGTTCTTGACGGGGTGGCCAGGCGTTTTCTTGAGGCCGACCTTTACGCGACCTGGATTGGCCCAATCCTTAGGATGCACTTTTTCGGGTTCGAATAGCGTCGGTAGGCGCAGTCGTGAGCAGGCATTTGCGATCTCGCGCGCAAGAGGGTCCTTGACAGCGAGCTCAGTACTCACGCGACGGCCCTCAGCGCGGGACCGCGAGGCGTCAAAATAAACGGGATACAAGCACTGATAATCGGCGTAGGCTGAGCGGTCGGCCGAGGCGGGGAGAGTGCCTGAGGCTGGGGCGTCGGCGGGCACGATGGAGGGTTCCTGGCGAGGAGGAGCGGCGGCGGCGGGAGCTGTTCTTGGAGCAGACGAAGAGGATGTGGAGGACTTTGGTTCGACGCGGCGCATGATATCCGAGTCGGCAAAATCGTCAATGTCGGCCTCGGCAGGGTCAGAGTCGAAGTCGCTGTCTGAGACTTCTTCTATTCGTGGATGGGACATTTTTGCGGTTTCGGTGGGTGATGGAGGAGGGGTAAAGTTGGAGGGGATCGTTTGATGTGGTCCTCGTGATGTATGGGAGACTGAACTCGTGTGCGGTATAGGCTAGATGCCTCGTAGAGAATAGAATTGAGGTCGAAAGAGTCGAGTTGGTGATGGTCAAGGTGAGACACAGAGAAGAAGATGGATATGGGGTACAAGTGGGACGTGGAAGGTGGCACTTTGAAGTTGAGGTTAAGGTGTGGGATGAGCCTCAATGTGGGGGTAGAGTACGTACCTCAATTGTTCACCGAGCTCACCGAGCATTGCAACCCTCCACTTACACCCTATTTCAACAGTCACGACTCACACGAGACATCCATGTTTACACTAACATCCAAGCACAAGTGATCTGTGCAAACATATCTCAATTTATCAAAACCCAAATAAGCCATCCGGTTTCCCACCCATCCTGTAGTTGTCAAAGACCGGTCCTGCGGCAATAATTCGGTCTCTAAACTCCAGTCCTGAACCTCCATAGCCCTCCAAAGGGTAGCAGACTCTTCTGCATAGAACTGCCCATATTTCTGCAGTTCCTATCCCCTTATATAATAATATTAAATCTTTATGATCGAGAAGCGAAAGAATTGTCCCTATTGTACACGGAACCAAGCTCAAAGTTGGTCCTCGATCATATCATACATATTGTAGACTTTGCAGTCGTACAACGCTAGCTCAGGCAACATTGCTCGCAGCTAGTTATCGTGAATGTTCTTGTTGCTAAACTTAGTGCCCGGTGGATGAGCCTCCACCTTGAACCTGCAATATTGTCGGGTGCAAACACCATTGGCAACGTTTGGACACTGCGAGGTACCGAGTCAGAAATGAAACACAAGAACCAGTTCGAGAGGGACTCACATGATGGCCGTAGATGCAGTCATCGACATCACACTCCTGTCCACTGGTACATGGGTTCTGTCGCGAGAGCATTGCGAGGGCACGCAGCTCCTCTTGCGAAGGCTTGTGATTGTGAACGAAAGGGCAGATATCCATCCTGGTACATGGCCCACGGAGGAAGTGATTGTTACAAAGTTTATCATTTCCGGCTCGTCGTTTGATGTTCTCCATAGCCTGTAGACCAACCGTTATAGGCTGATCAAGGCCACGAGGTCCAGGACTCCAAGTTGGCTGTGCGGTAGTCTTGGTGCGGGCGTTATTCTTGTCCTGCTTAGGGGGTAGGGGCATAGTA
>JAATHB010000152.1:0-41322 GCA_014822075.1 Fusarium buharicum | reverse complement strand
ACCCTAGAAAGAGTAAACAAGGTCAGCATGTTGCCATTGGGCATGGACGTGGGGCAGGGCTGGGCTGGGCAGGGGCACACGCTCGCCCGAGTAGGTTACTCACTTCGCGGTTCATCCTGCGAGAGCTGGTTGACTGAGTAGATCTTGCCGAGGCGCTTGATGCCCGGGCCTGGAGCGCTGGGGAGATGGAGCGAACAGGAACATTTGGTGGTGGCCCAGGCTCGGCGCCGGGCGAGCGACGATGGGCAAAGGCGCGTTGCGAACCGGATGACGGAGCTTGCATGGCAGGCTATGATGATATTATGTGAAGGTATTCGCGACGACGAAATACGTGGCCGATGGCGGTTGAACGAGGGAGCGACAAGAGGCAGTCTCCGTTGAAGGGCGGATAAGTTGGAGATCAAACTGAGTCAAATTTACGTTAATGATGGGATTGACGGCCTTCGAGGGGCAAGACGCATCATCAGAAACGAGCGACAGAGAGAAAGAGAGAGAAGCGGATGACGAATTCGGCGTTGGAGGAGTAGAAGAACGAACAGCGGCGCAAGAAAGAGGTTCCAAGTCGATATAGCGAAAGTGCCGAGGCTGAGGTGACGATGTAGGAGGGAAAGTTGGTGAGTGCCTTACTGTATTGGATGATGCCCAGGTGGTGATGCCCTGTCCAGCGGCCCGTAACAGCACCTCATCACTGACGGGACCCATCCATTACTGCCCGCGTGAACCCCTGCATCCGCACGTGCCACCACCACATCTTGGCAACATCCTTCTATCCCTGGGCTTTCTCACTTTCTGAATACATATGTACAAAGATTTACACTGATTTAAAGGCACTTATATTTCTACTGTAGTAAGTTGCAGTACAGGACTCTAACTGTCTTATCATAACCATCCCCTCTCGTGGCATGGTCCTTCAGTGTGGACCCAATGAAAGCTTCTCGAAACTGCTACCCTACCAGGCCAGCTGGAACTTTGAAGGTTGACAGAACCAACAACTTACAACTAAACCCTACACAGACGTTGAAGAAACCTAGACCGGCCAGAGCTTTCATACTGGGGAGCAGTACGAGTATGCAAGGTTATCGGATACTAACATGACGCCTGTACATACTGCAAGGTGCCTCTCCATGCCTTAGCAAAAAACGACTGTCGCGCTTCAGCCACCAATACTCCCTCCCTTCTTTACTACAGATGCCCCTTTTCAAAGAAACCAAGCCAAGGTTGAGATGTAGCATATCAAGGGTCTAAATCGTACCCTTCTCTTCGGATCTGCCAGAGTGACGCAGGCTCAACTACTTGACAGGGCAGATCTAGACGATAGATTGCATCTCCGTGGGTCTTTATAACCCCTTGAACCAACTCGTACTTCACCTCAGGCTCAGGGTAATTCATCTCGTAGGCAAGAGTTCGCCATGATTTCAGCACATCCAGACTCAGATCTAGGTGCCACGTTCCGCGCCAAGTGATTGAAGCACTATTTCTGGCTCCACGATAAATGAAGGCACAAGCTTGTCTGTTTCCACCGTTCCAGAGCACAAATGTTTGTAGTTTGGGCATCTGCTGTGCAATACCTCCTACTAGATATAACAGGTCGTTGATCTTCTCCTTGTTTTTCTGGTCCTGGAATAGCTTTGATGTGAGCACCAGAGATTCCAGATGTTGCCACGTCCACGTTCGACCACACCGCCCAAAGAATTGTTCGGCATCGATAACAAACGAGACTGCGAAGTGCCTCAAGCCACGGCTCTTAGATGCAAATGCCGTGTGAAGTCGCTCAGTGGAAGAGGCATCGGGCCACCTTGAATTCACTGGCAGTTGGAAAGATGGACTGTAGGCTTCATATGAGTCCTCGAATACCATCAATCTGCTCAGAGTATCCGGAAGACTATTTTGTATAGTATCAGAAAGGCCTATATCACGGGAATATCTGTGTACAGGTTCGATTCGCTTCCATGGCTCGTAGGATATATGCTCTAGACGATTGAAGCTGATAAAGAGCTTTCTGAGAGTTGATTGTGAGATGTAACGCCTGAGTTGTCTTCGGATGGTGAATGAAGTGACGGCCTGAATTTGAGGCAGTGGTTCTTCAAGTTCCAAGTTGATATATCGAAAGAGGTGCTTCACAGCGTGTACTGGAGGAGCTCCAACCTGTCGACCGTCACTCCAGCTACGGCCCCGGCAATAATAGGGACTTGCAAAGTGCCATGGGTCGAGCTTTGCGTCCTCGTCTCCATCAACATAATCGCTAGACAAGAAAATGTTCCCGAAATAGTCTTTGCAGTCCGAATAACAATACATATTCATCTCCAATGTGAGGTTCTCCGCTGGCTCCCACGTACTGAGAACAAACCAAAGGTTCCGTATCACTTGTCGAACAACAGAACCTTCCTTTTCTTTAAACCTCCGAGTTGGTTGAACATCCTCATCATCTATTGATAAATCGATGTTGAGGCAGATGTGGTGTATAAATCCCCTTCTTCGTCGTGAAACGATACGCTCAAAGACATTGAGACGAGATTTATCTAAATGTAACTTGAAGAAGGTGATACGTTCAACAAAATCCTGCCACTCTTTGCAAACAGATGCTAAACAAGCCCGTTCGTGTTTGGAACATGTTTGGCGTGTGGTTTCTGTCAAGATTATGTCACGTATCTCTGTGGGCAGAGATAGCCATGAGATGTCTAACCTTTCTGAGCCTTGAATACTCATCTTGTATAAACTTGAGAATAGATGTTGAGAGTAAATAAGAGAAACTGGTTCCAAGGGGTCGGGAGGTTGTGATGTAGCAACCGAGAAAGATGATTTTGCCAGTAAAGTCGAAGTGCAAGATGGCGATTTTTATATTCTAATCTGAGAGTCTTTCTTTAGGTTCATGCCAGGTGTAGCTTCAGAGAACCAGGAAATATAACTTTACTATATTAAGTCCTCTTTCTTGGTTATCTCGAGTATTATTTTATGCAGTTGACAACTCTGTCATGAAAATACCTCTTCTTACCAGTAAACTTGGCTAATGCACATAGTACTTCCATAAGACATAAAAATATGAATTAAAAACTAAGAAGGAGATTTCCAGAATGGCGAGGTGCCTTTACATTCTTTAGCAACTCAAGATTATGTGTTCGTGTTGTCCAAGGTTGACTGAGGCAGCATTGTTGGTAGTTATTGTGATGCATCTAATGACCTTACTGGATGACATAAATGAGTAAGTTCGTGACCTGATTTGAGTTTGAAGTTATTTTATGATTGGACGAAAATAGAGTATAGTTTGAAAACTCTTCATGCAGACGCCATGAAGTCGCTGTATTCAAATCAACAGTGTTTGACTTACACTGGCCGGAGACCGAGACGGAGTTTTGCGTCTACTTCCTACTCCGTTCATTCCGGGGTCAATTCAACACCAGTGCTCAACAATTGCTATTTTTACCGATCGGCTAATAACCCACTTCGTCAAAGGGAAAGCCGTTCGAGCTGAACGACTAACTGCATTGCCTTAGCCCGACAGAATGTGAAATTCAGCCTCCGACATCATCACCACCATAAGCAGTTGAAGCATCTTTGGGGAAAAGCCAGCTATCAGCTAATAAGGGTGCAACGTTGCTCCTCACTGTATGTGATTACGAATTAGGATGCATAAGAAGGTTAGGCAAAGCACTAGTCGAAATTATGCCAAAGCTTTATGATTATTTCTGTGTGGTGGTTATAGGTCACCTATGCTTTCCTTCTTCCCGAGGAGGGGCTCACCAGGGCTGAACTCAATGGCCGGTCCATCCGTCGGGGTGTAGCCTAGACTCTTCAGCCCCGGGTGAGAACTAGTGATGGCTGTTTTTGTGGTTGTAGAGCCCAAACCTTCATGAAGCAAGCTGCCTGTAATTGAAACGGCTGGAAGTATTTAAACATCGTGGCAGTTCCATCGTAGCATATACAAGTCAATCAACCCTGTCTGATACTGACATAGACATTTCCGACACCCTTCCCTTATTTATACCCCACTCTCCTTGATATTGGACTTAGCAATGGGCAACCGCAAGATTGCAATCATTGGTGCTGGCCCTGCTGGTAAGAGCTCCTCATCTAATTCACCAAGACCATTCACTAACATGCTCAAGGCTGTATGCTAGCAAGGCTTCTTTACCTCGCGGGCACAGATGTCACCGTCTTTGAAGGAGAAGCTCACCCCAATTTCAGAGGCCAAGGTGGCACCCTCGACTTACACACAGCTACTGGCCTCGCAGCCCTCAAGGAAGCCAATCTCTGGGACGAGTTCCTCGAACACGCTCGATACGATGGACAGTACATGGCCATTGTAGACAAGGACCTCGCATATCACCTGGTTCGAAACGCAGAGGGCAGGTATAACCAGATTGAGGAACGACCTGAGATCGACCGCTCCAGCCTCCGTGAGCTTTTGACACAGTCACTTCCCGAGGGCACGATCAGATGGGGATACCATCTCAAAAAGATTCAAGGTCGGACCCTTGTCTTTGAACACACCACAGTCCATGGATTCGATCTTGTCGTTGGTGCTGACGGCGCCTGGAGCAAAGTACGAAAAGAGATCGACCCGGACCTAGTACCAGAGTACGCAGGTATTGCCATGCATGAGCTAGAAGTCACCGACGCCGAAAACAGGGCTCCCGATCTATACAAACTTGTCAACCGTGGTAGTGTCTTTGCCAGTACAGATGGAAATCGCACGTCGATCCAGCAAATGGGCGATGGCAGTCTGAACATATACTGCGGTTACGCGATGGAAGATCCAGACTGGATGAAGCCCGAAAAGTGCGGCTATAACCCACATGATTTGAAGGAGACAACCCAGACGCTGCTCAACACTAGATATAAAGACTGGGACCCTCGACTGAAGCAAGCACTGCAGCTAGCAGACGGACGGTGCAATCCACGATCCCTCTATATGCTTCCAGTGCGCAGCAAATGGATTCACAAGCCAGGACTGACACTAATCGGTGATGCAGCACATCTCATGACCCCTTATGCTGGTGAAGGTGTAAACCAGGCTCTCGACGACGCAATGCTGCTTGCAAAAGCCATCAACGGAGCATCTAATAAAGATGATGAAGCACTGGACAAGGCAATCAAGGAGTTCGAAGAGATCATGTTCGCACGCGTTGGCCCAGTTCAGGAACTGACTTGGGGACTGCTGCAAGACTGGATGTATACACCTGGAGCTCCAAAGACTGTCATGGCCAAGTCTATGAGCAGACATGTGAAGCATCGGTTGCCGTGGGTACTTCAGCCACTTGGTGTGGTTGCTGTACACACATATTATTTCCTGAAAGGCATGAATTTGGTGAATTAAGGACGTGTTGGGTTTTAATTTCAGTTGATGTAGGAATAGGATCTAATATCGCGGAGTTGTCGGCAGGGGACCAGGGTTGAGGTTAGAGTGATACTTCATTTAGCACTAATATAGTTACCAAGATCAAGTCCTGCATTAACTAGATCTAATCAAAAACCCATGTGACCAGGGGTGCTGATCACCCATCATAAAGACCCCGAATCCACGACGCTCGCTCCTCGAGTCCCCTCATGACCAGGCAACACAGCCTCATGGAATTGAATTGAGGCTATTCAGAGAGACTCTACGGCATGTCTGAAAACGATAGAATAGACAGCTCCCAAGCGCCGCTAATTGCGAGCCATAGCGACGAAGAGGAGCTCGAATATGATGTCGCCCAAGAGTCTCCCGCCGAAGCCGACAAAACGGGGAGCGGGATGCCCAGTCTGTTTGTGCTGGCCTTGACCTTTGCTGCTGGCATCAGCGGTCTTTTATTTGGATGTATGATTCTGAGCTACAGTCTATTCTACTCTTCATTCTTAAGCTCACCGACAATCTCTAGATGACACCGGCGTCGTATCGGCCACCCTCGTCTCGATAGGCACGTCGCTCTCGAATCGCGAACTGACCTCGATGGACAAATCGATCATTACATCCTCCACGTCGCTATTCGCACTATTGATATCGCCGTTCTCATCCATCCTCGCCGACCGACTAGGACGCAAACATGTTATTCTTTACGCCGATATCCTATTTATCGCAGGCGCCCTTCTACAAGCATGGTGTTCAACGGTCCCGATGATGGTCGCTGGGCGGTGTATAATCGGTGCGGGAGTTGGCGCTGCTAGCTTTGTCGTTCCTTTGTACATCGCCGAGATCGCGCCCGCGGCGCATCGCGGACGATTGGTCACACTGAATATTATGTTTATCACGCTAGGTCAGGTAATCGCATATGTTATTGGCTGGGGCTTTTCAACATATGGTTCTAAAGCGACGGGTTGGCGATGGATGGTCGGACTGGGTGCTCTGCCTGCCATCTTGCAGGGCGGCATGATTGCTTTCATGCCCGAGACACCGCGATGGCTTGTCATGGTTGGTAGGTCTGATACAGCCAAGGATGTTATTCAACGAGTGAACGGCGACGCACTACGACACAACGCAGATGCAATCATTAAGGAGATTGAACTGGAAGCGCGCGAGGAGTACGAGGCACAACGGCTCCGTGACCACCAGGCATCTGGTCGGTGGAAGTGGTTAGGAGGATGGGAGGCCTTGATCAGTGAAGGGAGAAATCGCAGGGCATTGGCTATAGCGTGTCTGCTCCAAGGCTTGCAACAGCTCTGTGGCTTTGTAAGTGACAATGAGAACTACGAGCATTATAGATGGCTAACCATCGACAGAATTCACTAATGTACTTTTCGGCAACCATATTTACGGTTGTTGGTTTCCAAAGCCCTACACTCACCTCATTGGTAGTCGCCGTCACCAATTTCCTCGGCACGGTTGCTGCATTAGGACTCGTCGATCGCATTGGCCGAAGAAGAGTGCTTCTATACTCGATCCCGTTCATGATTGTTGGTCTACTGTTATCAGCCTACGGCTTCTCGTTCTTGTCGCTGGCGGCAGGGGTAGATATGAAGGCCGATGAGCCCCCTGCTACTTCGGGACACGAGATAGCTGCCCTCACCATCCTCGTGAGTATTATGGTGTACGTTGCAGCGTACGCGCTGGGCTTGGGTAACGTGCCGTGGATGCAGAGCGAGCTGTTCCCCTTGGCGGTTCGATCGCTTGGAAGCGGAGCAGCAACGGCGACAAGCTGGGCTGCCAATTTCGTCGTGGGGTTGACGTTCTTGCCGTTGATGGACCTGCTGAGTCCGTCCTGGACATTTGTCCTTTACGCGATAATATGTGGTATTGGATACTTTTTGGTCTGGCGCATCTATCCTGAGACAGCAGGGCTGAGTCTCGAAGAAGCGACAGCTTTACTCGACAACGGTTGGGGAGTTAGATGATCCATGCTTGTCTAGAACATAGAGATCATGCCATAGATAGAAATTTCTGTCATTTGTCTGATCTAGAATACAAATGAATGACCTGAAGAATTTTCTTTTTCTTGGCCGTAGGATCGAGAGTCTTCCATGGGTGTTGATAAGAACAAAGCGGCTTATACGCGGTAAATAGCGGCTTGTTGATGACAAAAGAAAATGCTTCAAAATGCCGATGGATTTGGTTTGTTGACTTGTCGCTAACTCCGAGTGTTACATCACCGTGCATGTCTAAGCTTCTGGAACAAGCGTGAAAGTGGACCCATTTCGGCAACCACTCGGCCGGTTCCCTGTATGGCTTTTAATGAATTGCAGGAGAGGGAGAGAAGCATGAGATTTGAGATTTAGGTGAGATTCCGAGTATGGACCTCGCAATGATCAAAGAGTTACTGCGCGGTTTGTCAAATGCTGAAGAGATAAGTTGATAAATACACGTGGGAGTAAAGGTCAGTGCTCAAGCTTGCGTACTCAGGGGGCATCTTGGATAAGGTCAATCTCAGATGCTTGAATAAAGATTATGGATCTATACAATAGGAGAACGGCGGGGCAGCAGGGGGGGGCTATTGATCAGGTAAATTGGAACTTTTGAAGCCCAACCATGGAGACTAGGCTTCATAACCAAGATTACTGGAATTTAATGACAGACAGAGAAAAGAAAGACAACTGATAAACGGACCTCGGTCCCGTTGGTTTGGCACACGGCCGAGAGCGAGGTCTTGATTACCGAGATAGTTCAGGCGATGCCGTATCTGCATGGCAAGAGTCATAACGTAGCAAGGGCGGTCTGAATAATCTTCAGATCAACCGTGATAGTTAAGCGGATATAGCATCTTTCCCTCCGGATATAGCAAACCGGCGCCGGGTGCCGAGTGTGGGTGCCGAGACTAGTGGGTCCGTTCGGTGAAGAGTGGATATGTTGTTTGATGTGTACGGTACAAGCAGAGATTTTTTTTACCAATCGTTGCCAGGGTTTCTTGCTCTCAGTCGTAAGTTTACTAATTATTCTCTGATTCTGCGTTTCAAGAGAGATTGGCACCGGGAACGGCACGGGGGTTAGAGTCAGAGTGGGCTTGGGTGTCCTGGACCTTGTCATTACTTATAGATGGCATCATCCCGTCCTCATTTACTTTGACTTTGATCTTCTCATACATCTTATAATAAGCTTTTTAACTAAGCATATTTCGAATAGCGAAAATTGAGTCAATTCCCTCTCTGCGCTTCTGACTCGAGTACCCCAGCCAACGTCTTATCTGCAAGACGCCCTTTCGCTTGACTTGACACCCTCGTATTTTGCGTCTACCTAGCGTCGAGATTATCCTCGGTCTCTCCCGACAAGCATTTATCTCCGAATTGCAAACCATAGCGTCATAGTGGCAGCTTAGACAGAAGTTGACGTTATTATACTCAAGACTACCCGCACATTAGCTCGGGACGCTTTTCTTGTTTGACATAATACTCAACTTTGCAGCCATATACGATCCAATTGAGTCTCACCAACACATTCAGCTATACCACAGCAACGATGTCTGGCAACATCGTCGACCAGGAGTTGCTAGACGCCGAGCGCGCAGCTTCTCCTCAGCACTATCAACGTCGCGATAGTCATGAAATTGAGCGCGTCGTCTCTGCCTCAACCGTCTCATCATCCTCATCAGAAACATCAGCTCGTCGACGAAGCCACTCCATCAACCAAAACAACACACTCAGCCGCATCTCTACACAAAACGATCTCGAGCGCCATCCCACCGAACTCAGCCGAATCCAAACCGCTCGCAGTCAACACAATGCCACCGTCGGAGGCAGTCTTCGCTCCCGAACAGCTTCGCGCGCCTCGCGTCGTCCCCTACCGGCTTTTGGCGCTGGAAAGCCGTATCCCCCTCCGCTACCTGAGCAGGAGCAGTATGTTGTTGAGTTTGATGGACCCAATGATCCTCTGCATTCGCAGAATTGGCCGTTGAAGAAGAAGCTCATTACTGCTGCTGTTCTGGGCTTTACTACTATGACGTCTGCATTTACGTCGTCCATCTTTTCTGCTGCTACCATGGTTGTCTCGAGGGAGTATGATGTAGGCGACGAGGTTGGTCTTTTGGGTACGACATTCTACGTGCTTGGCTTTGCTTTCGGTCCTTCGCTCTGGGCTCCTCTTTCTGAGTTGCGCGGTCGTCGTCTCCCTATTCTCATCTCCATCTTCGGTTTTTCTGTCTTCTCGATTGGTTGCGCTACAGGCAAGGACATTCAGACCATTCTACTATGTCGATTCTTCAGTGGATTCTTTGGTGCCTGTCCTCTTGCTGTCGTCGCCGCTGTCTTTTCCGACATGTTCGATAACCGTACTCGAGGTACTGCCATCACGCTGTTCTCAATGTCCGTCTTTACTGGTCCTCTTCTCGCTCCTTTCATTGGTGGCTTCATCGTTGAGTCTCACTTGGGATGGCGCTGGACTGAGTATCTTGCCTCCATCATGGGCTTTGCTGCTCTCATCCTCGACGTCATCTTTCTGGAGGAGACATATCCTCCCGTCATTCTCGTCTCCAAGGCCGCTGATCTGCGACGTCGCACAAAGAATTGGGGTATTCACGCCAAGCAGGAGGAAATTGAGGTTGACTTCAAGGAGCTTGTCCAGAAGAACTTTTCGCGACCTCTGCGCCTGCTCTTTACTGAGCCCATCATCCTTTTGCTCTCGATCTACATGAGTTTCATCTACGGATTGCTATACCTCTTCCTTACTGCCTACCCTCTGGTCTTTGTTGGCGTTCATGGCTTCTCCTCTGGTCAATCCGGTCTGTGTTTCTTTGGCATGATCGTTGGTCAACTCATCGCCGGAGCCACTGTCATTGCTCAGCAGCCCTGGTATATCCGCAAGCTTTCTGCCAACAACGGCATCCCTATTCCCGAATGGCGATTGCCTAACGTCATGGCTGGTGGTGTAGCCTTTGCCATTGGTATCTTCTGGTTTGGATGGTAAGTTTCTATACATCTGATGATCAAAACATTGCTAACATTTGCTAGGACTGGATTCACTAGAGATATCCACTGGATTGTGCCTACTCTCAGCGGTCTTTTTACCGGTTTCGGTCTCATGTCCATCTTCCTTCAAGCTCTCAACTATCTGGTCGACGCCTATCTCATGTTTGCCGCCTCCGCCATCGCTGGCAATACTTTCCTCCGATCCCTTTGCGGTGCTGGTTTCCCTCTGTTTGCTCGTCAGATGTTTGACGGCATGGGGATCCAGTATGCTTCCACTCTTCTCGGCTGCGTTGCCGTCGTGCTTGCACCTATTCCATTCGTCTTCTACAAGTACGGTGCCAAGATTCGCCAGAAGAGCAAATACGCCCCTACTGCTCCTCCTGCGGCTGCCTCTGCTTCTTCTGGAGAGGAGGACGAGAAGGAGATGGGAAATGACACTGCTTTGGCGTCTGTTATCGCCCGACGAGACAGCGTCGCCAGTGGCGCCAACAAGGAGAGCGTCTAAATTTCACACGCCACATTCTTTACATCTTGGCGCACTTAATCACTAACAAAGATACCCGATGGAGTTGTCGAACCGTCCGTTTAGAAGCAAGGCGTTTTATGGCTTCGGCTTATCTGATGATGACGGTGTAGCGGGTTTGCGAAAATGTTGTTTTGGATAGATACCATGTCAGGAATTTGCTCGCATCATATGTACCAGATCATGATGTGAGATGATAACGTAAACGTCTACTGATACATAATAATTTAATTAACACAAACATATAAAGCCACCTGCCACTGACATATGCTTGTGATAGTGACTAAGGTGTGTATTCGGAAGCATGAGATGGAGCCCATAGTTAAGTCATCTCACAAAGCAATCAGATTGAGAACCTAGCTACTGATGCCTTGTTTCTTGTTTTGTGTATATAAACAATAGAAGGAGCCCAGCAACTGCGGTGAGGTGGATCCTTGTGTTACCACACTTCTATCTTCAATGGCCGCCAGGCATTGCAAAATATTTCTCCATCTCTCAAAGCCAACTCTTCTTCTGCATCATACTACATCGCATCAGCTTAATAGCAGACGATGGGATCAAACTCACGCATTTGCTGAGTTCTGCCACGACTTCATTCACCTGTCACTATGGTTAGTCCAGCAGATCGGGTCTTTCATATCCTGGAACTGGCACAGCACATTGTATATTATCTGGAAGCCAACAATCTCTTCAGAGCTCTACCTATTACCAAAGCTCTATGGCACAGCAACGTGCCTGACTCTACCTGGCGAAAACACCTCAAGCGTCTGGGATACACAGAACAGGCTATCAACAGGGCCCCCCAAAGTCTGCGAAGCACCTATCTTCGCATATCCCGTTCGATCGATGCCACCAATCATGGGCCTTGTCCGTCGATTATGCGGAAGAGACTGAACAATAGAGCTGAGAAGGACTATCGGGTTCCGAGTCAAAATGAAGCAATGGACGTGCCGATTGTATTCCGAAAACGGTCTTCAAGAGATGAAAAGTCGGACGTTTATGCACTTGTCCAAGGAAAATTACAGCTGATACACTCCAAGACGATCATGAAACCATTCAGAATCATTTTTGACGGGTTATGCGTCTGGGGACATGAAGAGGACTGCGTCGTTATTCGAAGTCTGAAAGACTGGTCGTGTTCAGCTCGTTTCGAGTCTCTTGTCCCAAGCAGTGGCGTAGGAGCTGGCCGGTGGTACAAACGCTGGGATACCTGGGGACACCACATCATAAGTCAATATGAATGCGAAGACACGGAAGCAAGCCGCATACATTCTGTATTTGAGATTTGGGACAAGCAAGGGGTGAAGCGCGGCGAGTTGCTTTACCCTGACTGTGGATCCAAGAAATTCTATTCAGCATCCGGAACTCCCTACATGACGGTCTTTGGGACCTATTTCATCTATACATGGGACCTTGAGAGTCTAGAGTGCGTCAATCAGTACAGCCTCTCAGACGACGATTTGCGGGAAGGACAACGTCTTGACACACGGGAAGGCATCGTGTTTCTTTACAACAGAACGGGTAGTTTGCTCAAGTACTGGGCAGTGGACAGCAGACACGTACCTACAGAGCTGGCGAAAACTGTAATATTCAAATCACCGCCTGGTTCGACGCAAACGTTCTCGGATGGGAGCAGAGTTGTCTGGTCGAAATGGCTCAACTTCTACGACAGCCAAGGAGAAGAGGTACGAAGATTGGACATAAGAAACCATGCCTGGGAGGGATGTCATCTCCAAGCCGGTGTACTCTTTGACCGCTTCTTTTTCAGCATCTTTTATTTCGAGGAGGGCCGCCACGCGTCGCTGGTCATTTATTCAAAAACTGGGGATGAACTTTGTTGTCGGGCCCTGAATAGGAAATACAGGACCCTGAAGTGGTTTGTTGATACTCTTGGACGGCTCGTCATTACCTACTTTATAGCCGGATTTTTGGATGAGCTGGAGATTATCGATTTCTGTGGATGAAAGAGGTTGAGGAAGGCCACGAACAGTCGGTCTTGGGGAATTATTTTTTCAATAACCAATTTCTATAGCAAGCCCATGTATTAATCTAGGCACACATAAAGTGATCTGAATGTCCATTTACGTATTGTACGCCAGGTGTGATATGTGTAATAGTTTCAAATCTCACATGTCAATCATAAGGTTAAGAGTTGAGTTACAATTCAAACGATTAAAGAATTAGACAGGCTTGAGATATTCACAATCGTCTTGATACAAATAGAGGGTGTGCTTATCAAAACTCTGCCTTTTTCCTGTAGTTGTTGTCTTACAAAAAGTCGAAAAGCCTACCCAGTCAGGTTTGGCGTGGTGGACACTCGGCCCCTGTTCGATAATTTTGTCAGCCAGAAGTAGTGGAAATTACCGCCTTAAATCTCACTTCTTCTATCTTTTATACAAGCAAAAAATATCCAGCTCTCGTTAGGTTCTTTCTCTATGACACGCTCACTAAATATGCCATGGAGCTGATATCATTCATTTTTCAGGTATCTGCCTTCACTCTTTTGGCAGCCCTTACAACCGTCCACACCTCACCTGCAATCATTGTCCCCTGGAACATCACAGCCGACCAAGTCGAGGATCTCAAAATTGACCAAAGAATCGAGCCAGATGCCGAGGTCCGCAAGAGAGCCAACGCCTATCGTGTATACCTAGCCCTAGAGCCACCAGGTTGGGGAACGGGCCCAGTATGCTGGCTCGCATATCAAGTAGACCTGGACACGACACAAGTCAACATCTCTATTCCTGCAGACGTCGCACCTGACAAGTCTCGAATCCGCATATCGACTAGTCTGTTCAAGAAAGGTGCTCCAAGAGGCCTGGGCTATTCCTACAGCATCCGCACTACCCTGCTTGGAGCAAATGGGACTTGGGGTCAGAGGGAACTGGACGGGCGGATTATTGGTGATGCGGATAAGCTTTCTTGCTGGGCTTTTGGATGTGCTAGGAGATGTTACAATAAGTATTATACCGGTGATAAGACACGCTCGAGTGATGGAAGCGGTGACGAGGAAGCGGATGCTTGCGTAAGTGAGTGTGCGAAGGGATTTAATCCTGTGGGTGTAGGGTCTTCGAACATCATTTCGATACCAAATACATTGATAATGGGAATGATGGTTGGTTTTACTCAGATAATTATTAGAATAGTATAGTTTGAGGCGTCGGATAATGCGCTGGTCTCTGTTTTCTCTTATACTATTAGCCTTCTCATATCATGATGATAGACGAAGGCGGCACAATTCAATATATAGTTTTTTTCCTCTCTTTCATCACAGCTATGAATCTGGATTTATGAAGCCATCTGGCAATGATATTGCTAAAAGAAGAAAATTATATATGAAAAGTAAAACGAACCCCTACCAGCCGATTGTATTATCGTCCCAATCACACCCCCTATCCCAAATGTTATTCTCTGTCGACTGGCCGATTATCTGGTATGCAGGCTACGCAGAGAATCAACCAATTCCTGTTTTCCTTTAACAGTATTCTCGTCATACACAAAATCTTTTGCGATAACTCCGCCAGGCAAGCCAGCAGTCGTCATACCCACAAACTCCTGTACATAGACCTCTGGGACAATTTTACTCCAGTATTCGGGTAGTTGTTCTCTCTCGACTAGGTTCAACTCGACTTTCTTGCCGATGACTTCTTCAACCGCCTCTTTCAGATCAATGGAGCTGTAAGATCGAGGACCAAAGAGTTTGAAGTAATGCGGGCTGGGCTTGCTAGACTCGGCAAGTAGCGAGTTTGTGCAGCATTCGGCGATATCTTTAAGGCTCACCTGTGAAGAATCAGTGTTAGTTCTCTCTATAAGTTTGGATAATCTTAGATGTGACTCACCATAGGGATCTTATAATCGATAGGTGTAAGCCAGGACTGAATGGAAGGGTGGTCTTCCTTTGCCGCATCGAGTAGAGGCGCAAAATCCTCGTGAAAGTATGAGGGTCTGACTATCAGCACCTCCGATACAGAGTCTTTCAGAATCTCGTCCGAAATGTGATTCAACCGTAGATATCCCTGAAAGACACTGTTAATCTCATGGCCGTTATTTTCAAATTTGTGTTTGGACGTACGATGCCATGTTCATTCTGTGAACCAACAGCCGAAAGAATAAGAAGTCTCTTGACGCTGGGGGCATTCTGAAGAGCCTTCTTCACATTTTTCGCTGTCCGAGTCGCCCAATCGCCCTCATTAGTTCCATCATAGATGGGTGGTGGGATGTAAAAGACGGCGTCCGAGCGACTAAAATCAAGACTATCGCCTGATCCAACGTCGCCTTTGACAGCTTCAAAGTTTGAATTCTTGGTAAACTCGGCTGGTGCTTTGGATGTGTCTCGGTAGACACCACGAACCATAGGCTTGCTTTCGGCTTCTAGAAGACTTCGAATGGTTTCTCGGCCAGCCTTTGTAGAGGCAGGCAGGACGGTGATATGGTAGGGCATGTTGGTGAGATGATTTATGAAATAGTATATAGATCTAGGCAAGTTGAGTTGATTGTCTAAGATTTTTGACCTTTTCAAAGATGGGGGCAGTCGTTTAAATAGTAATCAAAGTTACTTAATAGAGTAAACTTATCTGACATAACTCAACCAGTCCTCAACGGCTTACAACATTCCGCAATACAGGGAACTATAAGTCCGCTCGAGTGGCAATGCGGAGTTTCGTAGTCCGAAAGACCGAAATATCGCATAATCACCACTCAAATTATCCGGAATGCTTCGATAGTCTTGGCTTTGCGGGCCCGGATAAGCACTATATCTGCACGTCGTCGACTCGCTCTGTCAGCTTACAAACTGATTGTACCTAGCTTCAGCTGGGTTGATTAGAAATAAGCAGTCTGGTACACTACCGATATTCCACCATCGTCCTGATTCAAAAGGCTAATATGGCTTTCGATCGGTTGTACAATAGATGTAGGCCGGACATGGGGCTGGCTGCCTGTATAGTGTACATCTTGTAAATACCTAGCCAAATACAGACAGCATGAGCAAAGATGCACCCCAAAATCATTTGTTTTATAGGTATTCTTTCCTAACTTAACTAAACAGTAACAGTGTCAGAATACCAGAATGCACCCGTAGGGCGCATCAATTTACTTATCCGGGTAATCTCACATCTCAACTAATCGACCGCCAATCACACAACATACCGATTCGCCATCAAGCATTGCAATTATTGCCAAACCCCGCATCAAGACATTTATATAGAATAATCACCAGTTATCAATTGGATTAATAAAGACCGATTTGTAATTTAAGCAAGTTCCTTGCATCTCCTACAATGTCTCCATCCGCCACTACAGCAGCCTCAACAGGCCAGTCCATCTTGAACACAGCAAAGGCCCAGGACGGAAAAGTGAAGCGGCTTCACCGGATTCCCCAGTTCCCTACCAAAGAAGCCACGAGACAATGGCAGCTGCAACAGATGGCGGGAGCATTCCGTGTGTTTGCTAAGCTTGGCTATGCGGATGGAGCCAGTGGTCATATCAGTTTAAGAGGTACGTTGGCATACACTTAAGACCACTTCAATATAGAAGACTAACAAGAACATTAGACCCTGTGGATCCAGACACTTTCTGGATCAACCCATACGGCGTTCATTTTGGGTTATTGACCGTCTCTGATATGGTTCACATTGACGAGAACGGCAATCGTATTGGAGGCGCCGAAAAGCCTGTCAACACAGCTGGCTTCATCATCCATGCCGCTATTCACAAGCGCCGTCCTGATATCAACGCCGCTTGTCACCTTCACAGCCCCTACGGCCGCGCCTGGTCAACATTTGGGAAACCAATTGAGATGCTTAACCAAGACAGTTGCATGTTTTACAACGATCTCACAGTATATGCCAACTTTGGAGGCGTCGTCTTTGCCAAAGAGGAGGGCAGTCGACTTGCTGATGCTCTAGGCACCACCAAGAAGAACATCATCTTGCAGAACCATGGTCTTCTCACCTCAGGAGGTACCATTGGTGAAGCAGCGGCCTTCTTCATTGCCCTGGAGCGAGCATGCCAGGCACAGTTGCTTGTCGAGGCTGCGGTGGCTCCTGGTGGATCTCAGCTCAAGAAAGCTTTAGTGAGCGATGAGGAGGCGCAGTACACTAAGGATAACACGGGAAGCCCTGAAGCGATGTACCTGCAGTTTGAGCCTGAATATCAGCTTTTACTAAAGGAAACTGGGGGCGATTTTCTTCAATAAGAGAGGGTTCAGTTGAGGTTGTATTTACCAATCAACCTCTTTGACTTTGCCGGCATGGATATAACTGTTTCGAACAGGAGTTTGTATAGTTTCTCATTAACACTTTATTGTGCCAAAATTTTGCAAATAGTTCGATACTTGGTGTTTTGTTAGTATTATGTAGAAGCTTGGCCGATATTCTCTAACAAGCATCAAAAGTGTAGCTTGAGCAGCCAGGCAGACGGTCCTCTGGGTAAATACTTGGATAGTAAGACAACCAGTGATCAAAGGCGCCTGAAGAAGATGCCCATTTATCTTTTGCGATATATGACTTCGCTTCGTCAGTCAATCCACAACTTGCAAGACTTTGTGCCTCCATTTTACGATAAGTCTGGCATTCGCTTCGTGTATCATCGATAGATTGAACATTGGGAAAACCTTACATTGATTGGTTTAACCCCACTGGCATTACGTTAGCGGACACATACCTATCTGACGTTGTATAAAGTACGGATAGACGGCCATTCATTGCTGGGGTTGCTGAGCCCGCGTAAAGCTTCTGGGAGTCAAGATGCTTCTTGCGAGCAATCTTTCCTTCATCGAGGTCGGGCGCGCCCTTCTTGGTATTCCTCAAGCTGTCTTATTTTCACCGCACGCAGCCTGGAAATCCACGAGTTCTGTACCCACGGTTACAGTAAAGAATGGCACATACGCAGGAATATACAATGCCGAGTATAATCAAGATTTCTTTCTCGGCATACCTTTTGCCCAGGTAATTCTGTCTCACCTCAACTTATCAGATCTTGGGCTAATTCCTGTAGCCACCTGAGCGATTCTCGCTAGCCAAAGAGCTCAATTCTTCATGGGATGGTGTTCGTCAGGCTACTGAATACCCCGTTCATTGCTATGGCTATGGCTATGATCAGATTGGTTTCATTCGGTCCGAAGACTGCCTCTATCTGAACGTAATTCGACCCGCCGGTATAGAGAACATGTCTGGACTTCCAGTCGCAGCCTGGATCCATGGCGGAGGCTTATTTATGGGCAGTTCTTCTGATCCAAGATATAATCTATCATTCATTGTTGAGCAGAGTGTCGCTCTTGGCACACCTGTTATCGGCGTGAGCTTCAACTACCGTCTCTCTGCTCTAGGCTTCCCTACGGGTAAGGAAGCTTCGAGGGAGGGGGTTACAAACCTTGGCTTCCGAGATCAAAGACTTGCGCTTCGCTGGATAAACGAGAACATTGCTGCATTCGGCGGCTCTCCTGACAAAGTCACAATTTTCGGAGAGAGTTCGGGTGTAGAGAGTGTGGCAGCTCAGGTGTTTGCATATAATGGTAAGTTTTTCATTGTACTTGAATGACTTTAACTTCTCTAACGTCAATAGGTCGTGATGACGGTCTATTCAGAGGAGCTATCGCCGAGTCTGGCTTTGGTGGTGCTCTTGACCGATTTCCTGGTGGCTTCAATGCAACTCAACGCATGCAGGCCACTTACGATACTCTTGTTGGAAATATCAATTCGTGTTCGCACTTGGTTGGCTCTGAAAAGTCCTTCAATTGCTTGCGAGAAGCACCGTTCCAGGAGATTAACTACGCCTTGAACGTCACTAATATTCGTCCGTGGGCTCCGGTTTTGGATGGTGACTTCATTACAGACTATCCTACGAACCAGGTATTAAAAGAGCATTTTGTCAAGATACCAGTTCTCATTGGTGCCAACACGGATGAGGGAACCTCTTTTGGGACAGGTAAAAGAGCTGAGGGAGCTGGCGTCGACACTGACGAGGAGGTGAGAGAAGCTATTGTGACTATCATGCCACCCGATGCAGAGAAATACACAGGTCAGACTATTGACCAACTCACTGGCCAACTAATGAAGTTGTATCCTAACGACGAGCGAATGGGAATACCATCTTTAGAGACCTGGTCACATATAATTGAACAAGGCGATGCTTATGCTCAAGAACTAGGAGCTCAATATCGACGAACTGGCGCTTTATTCGGAGATCATGCCATGCAGTACCAAAGACGTCGTGCAAACAAAGCTTGGGCAAAGCACGGTGTTCCAAGCTACGTCTATCGCTTCAACATCTCTCCTAACGGACAACCACCACATGCCGGAGTATCACATTTTCAAGAGGTGAGACATGTTTACATATTTCGACATACTAGACTTAACATTTACCAAGGTCGCTTTCGTGTTCCACAATACCAACGGAGACGGATATCGCATTAACCCTTTTGGAGGTAACGGAACATATCCAGCAGATGCCAAAGCAATGGCCAAGACGATTTCTACCGCCTGGATCAACTTCTTTACCACACTTGACCCCAACCGAAAGAAGGGCTCGAAGCTCTTCAGTGGAAATGATTGGCCTGTTTATGAGTTGTCTGATGGTCCTAACGGAAAGGGTGTTGTCTTTTGCATCAATGGAACTCATGTTGAAGTGGATGACTGGCGATCTGGTGGGATGGATTGGATGCCTGAGCACGCCTTGACTGTCTTTGGGAATTAAAAAAAATTGAATAGCTTGGACATATGAGTATATTGGAATCATTCCAACTGAGACTATTTCTTCTTCTATGCCCGAGAGTAGTTCGATAACCTCCTAGCTGTACTTCTTATGCTTGGAGGGGCATAAGCAGGGTGTATCTTTAACTAGGTGGGTAAGAAAAAGAGACAAATCAATGCAACCATCGACATAATATACATATCAACCTTTCAGTGAGAATTCTTCTCTGCTTCTGATCTATAAGTAAGGGCTGTAGTTGAAGGTCAGAGTACGGCACCGTTTTGAGCGCCATGTTGTTCCCAAGAGGGTTAGACTTCCCGCCTTCTCCACGATCACCCCGCGATCTCACTCGGCTATTCTTCTTAGGGTACTACCATATACCTATACTCGTGGGCCCAGACTACATATAAATACTACGGTATACTCTCACATCATCCTTAAAGCTCTTATATCAACCAAGAGCATTATCCGGCGTAAGAATGGATCTTCAAGTATTCATCGCAGTCCTTGCTCTTCTCCTGCTGGTGAACGCAGCAGTGGCTCTTATTCGACATCTTTGTTCTCCCCTTCGCTCCGTACAGGGCCCTTTGCTAGCCAGACTGAGCTCGGGCTGGTATGCTTTTAAAGTATGGCAGGGCTCGTTCCAACAAGTCAACCTTGATTTGCACCAGCGATATGGTAAGTGACGGATTGGCTTGTTTCTCGACCCTGTCCCCTTGTAACCCGGCGGTTCATCGTAGACATGATATCCTCGGGCCATCAACTGTGATGATTGACATGCCTCCCAGGCGCCGTCGTCCGCTACGGCCCGAACCGCTATAGCATTAGTGACCTCAGCGCCGTCAAGGTCATCTACGGCCTCGGGACCTCCTTTCCCAAGTCCTCATGGTACACGGCCTGGGCGAGTCCTGGGCAATACAACCTTTTCAACGACCAGTCACCCCCCAGACACGCCCATGACCGTAAACAGTACCAGTCAACTTATTCCATGTCCGCCCTCGTTCACTACGAATCCTTTGTGGACGAGTGCGCCGACCTCTTCAAGAGCCGGCTCGCTGAGCTTTGCAACGCCTCCCTAGCCGTTGATATCCGCCACTGGTTTCAGTGCTACGCTTTTGATGTCATCGGCATGATCACGTACGGAAAGCGTCTAGGCTTTCTCGACTGTGGTGAGGACGTTGGTAACGTTATCAGCGCTCTTGATGACCATCTCAGCTATGCCACTCTAGTCGGCATCTTTCCCAGCTTGCACCAGGTCCTATTCCCCCTTAGGAACTTTCTGGCTGGTGGCAAGGGCGCAGGACGGGCCTATATCATGTCCTTTACAAAAGACAGGATGCGCGAGGCGCAGGCGAACCCAAAGGCCATTATTGAGGACGAAGATGGGGTCGTAACGCAGGATTTCCTCTCAAAATTCCTTGCTAAGCACACAGCCAACCCCGAACACTTCACCGCGTTCCACGTCCTCGGAGGGTGCCTCTCTAACATGGTCGCCGGCTCAGATACCACCGCTATCAGTCTATCGGCTGTTATGTACTACCTCCTCAAAACCCCGGCGTGCCTGGCCACGCTGCGCAAGGAGGTCGATTCTTTAACCGAAAAAGGGCAGCTCTCTCAAAATCCCACTTATAAGGAGAGCCAGCAGATGCCATACCTGCAAGCCGTCATCAAGGAGGCATTGCGCCTACATCCTGCCACCGGACTGCCCCTGGAGCGTGTCGTTCCGAAAGGGGGCACGACAATCTGTGGTCGCTTCTTCCCGGAGGGCGTAAGTCTCATGTCAAAAGTTCTAGGATAACAGGCTAACCAAGGCTTTAGACCATTGTAGGTATAAACACCTGGATTGCCCATCATGACCGCGACGTCTTTGGGCAGGACGCTGACGAGTTCTCGCCCGAGAGATGGCTCCAAGATGATGCCGACAAAGTGGCACAGATGAATCGTTTCTGGATGCCGGTGAGTCCAAATCACTTTTTCTGAGTCGTAGGAATGCTGACCCATGCCCTGCTACAGTTTGGACTCGGCTCTCGGTCGTGCATTGGACGCCATATTTCCATGCTCGAGATGTGCAAGCTAATCCCAGTCTTGGTTCGAGACTTTGACTTTATTCTTGACGAAAGTCTGCGCCAGGGGGATTGGCATACGCAAAACTACTGGTTTGTTAAACCAGTTGATTTCCAGGTCCGGTTGCAGATGCGGTTCAAGGGACAATAAATCCCCCATATCACAGCCCAGGTGTCGGTGCCGCAGTTGAGTCGATGATACGGAACCCTCAACCACTGTTGTCTTCCTTGAGGAGCTTGAGCCGGCCACCTATCAGGATTTTCCGGGTTACATGCAGACATTGGGGCGTTACTCCTGCTCCTGATCGTCGTTAGGAAGGACATACTGTCCTTTCTTGAAGGTAGTATTGTTGTCCGTCCTCATGATGGGGGTGACAAATGGACGAAGGCACGGACTCCTATGTGACCAGAGTCGAAGTCAGTCGTATACCGAATTGGTTCCGCTGTATTAACACAGAGAATCATGGTTCTTAGAGTTGTATTGTAAGCTAGTGTATTGACGAGCTTCAAGGGAAGCTCAGAGGGGTAGTAGCTCGGGATGCCAACGGGAAGAAACAATACCCAAGGTTTCCGCTCCAACATTATAGAAGCGATATTGGGCATGAGAAGTTGAACAATGCTGCCTGCAGTGATTACTGAACAATTTATTCCAAAGTGCAGTATAATTAAGGATCAGTGGTTGGAGTTTTGGCGTAAGAGACAGAGTGTACTTGTGTTTCTTGTGCTAATGCCCATTGCACTGATCTGCAGGGTGAAGTGTGCATTGTCAGTAAGATAGTCCAAGTCTAGTTGCTAGTAGAAACTAGAAGCACAAGTTAGCTCGCAGATTGTGTACTCTGGCAGCATCTGATAGCTTGGCGAGAGGGAAAATCATAACCAGGGCCCTGATTCATGCTAATAGGGTCGCTACATCCTGACATATGACGGCAATCCAGAACCTCATTTCGTGACATAGTTCTAGTTCACAAACAGCCCTGATATTTGGCTAGTCCTGACTAGTTCATTACTCGAATGAGTTCCACGGTACAAAATATAGCAGTCCTGTTGATAAGATTTGTTGTACTTGGATGAGCCTCGAGGGTATAGAACAGTCTTCTTCCAACGGACCTTATAGGTCTATTCTACACCTCAACTGTTACATACGACCATAGGTAGTGGAAATACGGGATTCCAGACGAGTTGGCATGGTAGAATAGCTCTGGTAGAAGATGATGCTAGGGAATGTCTACGGGTTGTCTTTGCCTCATATCGCGGTTTGCTAATTGAGGGCTCAAGCCAACAGCCTAGCAACTCTACCTCAAGACTGCGATTCCGCTAACAATTATCTAAGTTCATATTGTGCAACCCCTCTCCGCGTCTGATCCTTACATCAAGACCGCGCTTTCTATACCCTGTCTTAAATAACACAGAGTAATTCGCTGAATCTGATTGGAGTATCAATCTATTGCCAGTCTAAGGTAAAGCGGTGCTTGTGTTGAGGAAATCAGTAGTATGATAGCATTGTAGCTGCTGTAAATTCCCAAAACGAATACGCCGCTCAGGTCTTCACGATAAACAAACTCAGCTCAGGCTGGATATCAATGACATTTAGAAGGGCTCCTTTAAGTCACCTATGGTTCGCATGTCTTCATACCACGAGAACAGTAAATTCCACCGCCAGAGCATACATAAGCGACAGACAAAGCTAAAAACAGCCTATACAACCCAATTAATCTCAGTAACGCACATATACAATGCACTCAGTTCGACTCCAGCACATATTAGCTATGGCTTAACCCCTGGTGCTATCTCTCTCGAACAAAGGTTTATAGGCCCGTGCAGGAAGATCGCGGATGGGGCGCGGGTAGTCAGTATAGTCTCTGACATCCCGAATAGTTTCGGCAGGCAAACGATTGTCAGATCTTCCGAAACAACTGTCAGCCTCATTTCCGTAGAGCAGACCGTTACTGTAGGCAGAAAACTTACACATAATTTGCCATCCTGCCCGTTATCTCATTCCTAGCGTTAATGGGGACCTCTGTGCCGTAGTAACTCTTATTATATTGTTCCGCTGCGTGCCATTGTGCTTTATTAGAGTGTTCGACGCGATTAAAGAGATTGTTTTCTGTGTCAGTGGTAAGCACCGGAATGGTTCTGGGGTCGTGTGAAACTGAAACGTACTGGTCCGATGATCGACATCTCCGCGTGTCAAATAAGTATCCATCCTCTCGTTGAACTTTGCTTCATGGTGCTTGAACCGAGAGTACGCTTCCAGATCGGGTCCCTCATGATGCTGGGCCCATTCCCTTGAGTCGGCAATGTACTGCTGTTTCGACTCTTGAGAAGGATGGACAGTATGCTGTGGCCTAAACCCGCCGTATGGGTCGACCGAGTCACTGGTTGAGCTGGCGTTGGGACGCTTAGATGACTTTGAACCCCAATCCATATTTGGTGAGATTGATTGAGCTCTTGAAAGGTTGGAAAGCAAAGACTTATAAGCTGCAGACAGATCAAAGAACTGAATCGACCAAAGAACGCAAGTAGTGGCGATAGAAGAAGGTGGATGGGTGCTTGTCTTTTGGTGTCTAACTTGGATAGAAGAGGGCTTGAGGGGAGCTATAAGGATATTTATACCTGGACTTTACTCTTCGACTGCTATCAACTGAGCGCCATGGATGGCATCATGAAGATAATTCCAGGGGGTTACGCGCCCGTTGGGTCACGAAACGAACCGTCGAGGCTTGGTTAACCTTTTTGCGGCCATAGAATCGACCATACTACCCGGATGTTCCATTTTTTAAGGCCCAGAGGGTCATGATCCTAACCCAGAAAGTGTCGCGGTAATGACAACTATCTAAAGATAGAAGCAGTTGGAGGAGGCGCTCGAGGAATGTGCTAATATTGTCACTCCATCTCGTCATGAAGATGTTCCTGGGCACCTAGGACGAAGCGCCAAAATAGAATCAGTTTTGGGAACCACTCACCACAGTTTTAAGCGCCCAATGCCAAGCGCCATCCTGAAACGTCCGGGATGAAGAACTAACGCGCAGTTCCCTCAAGCGCTTAACACTTGCAGGGGACCTTGATTTCAAGTTTTCAACCATCCCTGCTGACGGATGTCCTGGAACCGATCACTCAATTGCAAGCGGGGGCTGTACTGTACTGCAGGCCTCTGATAAGAGTTGGTTAGATATTAATTGTATGTATTTTCTGCACAGACAGCTGTATAGGTAACGCTCGCCTTCTTCGACTTCTCAGTTCCTGACTAAGCCGCCAGTGTTAACCATGCACCCTATTATTTACCCACCACGTGATCTACACCTACATCTCATCTGCCCAGCCTAATGTCCCCGCCACTGGACGGCAACCATGGAGCCTCCAGGTAAAAAGTTGAAGATGGAACAAGGTAAGACTGTCTACTAGGCGTACCGACAAACGCAAGGCTTGACTGCATTGTTGACTCTCTGCAGGCTCTTCGTCGAAATTGGCTTCCAGCCAGGCAACAACGATTAATTTGTTGCCAGCTGAAGAACTGCTCCGCGATCTTCTGCTTGGGTGCCGACAACAGTTAGTGACGCAAGAATTGGAGATATGGATAACTGGTGGCTGGGTGAGAGATCGACTTCTGGGCATCCCCTGTTCCGACTTGGATATCGCTCTTAGTACCATGACTGGTGTGCAATTTGGCAACCTTCTGGCAGAGTTCCTCGAGCAGAATGAAGCTTCCTACCGGCAGCGAGCATTAGACTTGGGAATCGAGTTCAAGAAATTCAACGGCTTTCATACAACCAAGAAGAACCTCGACAAGTCAAAAAAACTTGAGACTGCCGTTGGAAGAATTTTCGGCTTGGACCTGGATCTTGTCAACCTGCGCAAGGAGGTCTACGACGACAATTGTCGTACTCCAGAAATGGAGTTTGGCACCGCCGAGGAAGATGCATTTCGACGTGACGCAACCGCTAATGCCCTGTTCTTTGACCTGCAAAACCGAAAGGTTGCCGACTTTACTCGCAAAGGCCTGGACGATCTGTATGCTGGCATAATGCGGACACCACTCGAGCCGAGGCAGACCTTTCTCGACGATCCCTTACGTGTGCTGCGGCTCATCCGCATAGGCAGTAAACTCGGTTTCACTCTTGATCCCGAGGCTCTGAGCTGCATCAAAGAGCACGAAATTCACGTGGCTCTAGACGAGAAGGTTAGCCGGGAGAGAGTTGGGATTGAGGTCTTCAAAATGATGAAGAACCAGAACCCTGAGCTATCCTTTTTCTTAATCCATCAGGCCAATCTCTATGGAACCGTCTTCCTGTCGTTGCGCTCTCCTCTGCATGAGCCCCTCCGTCATCTCCTCCCCCAAGGACCTGAAGGGTCATGGCCTGCCACTTGGCCTCGGGCAATCAACGCTATCACGACATTAGCGCAGGATTCAGCAAGGGATTTTGGAGCCTTGATCGGATCTGAGAAACAGAAAGACATGCTTTGGGCGATGGTTGCCTATGCTCCGTTAGCAGGGCTCGACACCAAGGACCATAGGCTGGCCGCCGACGAAGCTGTCAATGCCGTAAAGGGCACCAGGCAGCTTTACAAGCTTATAGAAGCTTCGCTTAGGAACCTGGACTCTATTCGATCCACCATAGAACTGGTGGTCAGCTCTACTCCGTCCCGGGGCACGATTGGGATGAGGATCCGAAAATGGGGAGTCTCCTGGGGCCTGCAGGTTCTTTTCTCAGCCCTTGGAGAGATAGTTTACTTAAAACCACAGCCGAAATCTCTAGACCTGAGTCAGGAGGATATCAAGAAAGTGTTACAGCGACATGAAGCCCTGCTCTCATTTGCCCAGAAACAGAGGCTGGATACGGTTACGTCAATAAGGCCAATCTTGGATGGAAACGCCATAAAAAAGGCTTTTGGGGTCAAGCAAGGAGGGGAATTCCTTGCCAGGGCGATTGAAGGCCTGCTTGAATGGCAACTTGATCATGAAGGGGCCGATGAAGCAGCGGCTGAGGCTTGGCTTCTTAGCCAGATGGATAAACTAGACCTTCCGATAGCTGACAGCTAGTGAATCGATCTATTTTTCCGTGGCTCCCGTCAACTCCCTCGACTACTCGACTACTCGACTCATAGGGTGCACTTTGCCGGTACCCTTTAAGTTATTCCAGCTACCCTGCATCCTGACGCTACTTTGACTCAGTATCAGGCACTTTTCCATCTAGATGCGCCTACTTCTCTCCAACTGCCCGACAACCAGAAGGATCTCGGGCGTCGATAGCGTGGCTCTATTTAATTCTGGATGCAATGGTTCCGATCATCACCGCAACCCTTGTCGCTGTGCCAGCTCCTATACTCCCTTGGCAGCTGTTCTGTCCCAATGTTCCATGCTCTGGGACTGAACTTTGAATTTCGGCATCACCAACAATCACTGGAGCAAGTTTTGCATCATAGTGGAAGGTAAAGCTATGCAACGCAGACTAGAAATCAATTGTAAGACAATAATTATTAGAGTTCCTAGCATCGAACGTTCTCCTGGCTAACTTCTTCCCTCCAGGACGAACCCTCTACCAAAAAAGACTCCGTTTCCCGTTTTCTATCCCAAAGAATGAACACCAAAGACGACGCCCATCCCCTAATCCCGTTACAAAAGACCAAAACCAACTGCGGCAGCGGGGGCAACAAGCGGCCACTCACCCTTCTTCTCAAATTTAGTGTCATGCTGCAGGGGTAATTGCGCGTGGAGGAGGGAGTGTTATCTCCCGGCGCTTAAAGGGCGTGCGGAGGAGTGGATCTTAAATTCGGACTCTTCGGGGGACGGAGAATGAAAACGGTGGGTGGGTCTGACACACGGGGCCGGCACGCTGCCGTTAACGGTACGGCGAAAAGGCAGCGGCATCGGCGGAGAGGAGTGGGTCCAGGCACCGGAGCAGTCAACAGGCCAAAGGGTTTCTGGTTAGTCAGCGAGGGGAAGTCTGGTCCCGGCGAAACCTCAGGATCAGCATGCTTCCCAATGCCAGAAACCCGTCCTCTCCCATAGTCAAGCCACTAACCGGCGGATTAGTAGTTGGGTCGGTGACGACCATATGTTTTTGTTTTTCTCAGTGTTTCCTCATGGCTGGATGCAGTATGGTAGATGGATCCTCTAGGTGTTAAGCTAGTACACAAGAAGCTACATAACCAAGATGATGCCTTGAGCTTTTGCAATAGAATAACACAAAGTGTTTGTGTAAGTTCGTATGTGTTGTGGTTAGTTGACTGTTGTTCCTCTGGTAACTATTGACTATGGTAGTTGTGTCGTGACCAATCGAGGCTGAAGCGTTGAGAGTGAAAGTCTCGTGAGACCTGACTCATCAACACATCGGCTGACGTCCCTATTTCTCCACAAGGTGTGGCGCGCGGGGTGACTTGCAACAAAGCAAGGGCAGGGCTGTGTGCTCGGACTCCCAAGGGAGAAGGAATTGTTCTTTGTTCTCCGCCGTGTGAGGCAAGTCATCGGCGAGAGAGGCGCCCTAGCCGACGAGACAGGCCATAGTCTGTGGGAAACAGCGGTGTGGCGGTGGGATATGGCACGCCTTGTGCATCAGATAATGGGCTCGGTCGTCTTATGTTTTGAAAAGATGGAGTGGAGGGGTTGGGACTCGTGATAGTCAGTTTGACGACTGTGACTGTGACTGTGACTGTGACTGATTAGATAGATGCGTCTGTGTGGTAGTTCGATCTTAAGATGGCGGCGGCGGTTGAAGGAATGGGTCGTGCGAGAGTATAACTGATTGCGTCAATGTGGGCAGACGAGAAGAGCCGGCTTCAACTTTGGGGACTAGTAGACGATTCCTTGACTCTACCCTTTGGTGTCGAGATGCCTCTCACGTCAATGCCTGACCCAGAATGAAGATTGAATGCCGAAAGTCTGAGCATCCCACAGGGTTCAGATCAGATGCAACAGCATCTCCATAACCCTTCAGGGTTCCCAAGCCTAGAATTTGGATCTGACAGTTTTGAGTTCATCCCTGTCTCTGCTTTTGTTATGCCACTCGACATAGTACAGTACATACATAGTAAATGGCATGCTTTGCGTTAGAATGCGAAGTAAAGCGTCACGCTTCCGAACCACAGTGAGCTGAGACCCGGACCCTTCCTTTCTTTCCAGGAACAGGAATGAATTCAATTCATTGTTCGTCCCCTAGGGACCACCCACCACTACGTTAACGTTGGAGGATCGGCATGGGCGAAGCCAGCCAGTGACCCCCAACAACCAACCCTTGGTCAAAACAAAGAGAGACAGAAAGCACGCCAGGTTTAAACCTCCGCTAGCAGGCCTTCACAGCCCGCCCAGAATAGATAGTGCTCATCGGCCAGCCCATCCCCCGCATGATGTCCTGGCAAATGACACAAGAGTTCTTCTCGTGGCGTGGTAAATCAACAAGCCAGATGAGGCGCTTGGACGTCTGTGAGGCATGAGGCAGGGCAGGATTGGGTTTCTGCTTGGTCAAAAACCAACGATGATCTAAGCGAGATCGAGACAGTACGTATCAGAGAACGAGAACAAAACGGCACTCACAGCGGGATGAGAAGCCGTGAGTGAGATGAGGCTGGCGGGGAGTTGACGCCTATTGACAGTTGACGATCAGCAAAACACCAAGTTGCTTTGCTCTACAGTATGTTTTGCCGCCGTCGTCACCTGCTTATCGTATCGTCAATGCCCACGGTTCAACGACGATCCTTTGAGAAACATCATCGTGTTTATTCTGTAACACACAACGCACAATGCCACCCGTCGTGCATATTCCGCATTCCTCAACCCTTGTCGACCTCTGATCGATTTGATAGACGCCCGCAAAAGACGCTGCCGGCTGCGACCGCACAAAGAGTTCCTGCGTGAGGGTTGCGTGGAGCGTCTCGGGCAGGGCGAGTTTACTGGATCAGGGTGCTGCACACAGAACCTGCAGCCATGGGTTGGGGTTCCCAGGACGGCGCCACAGTGTTTGTTTTGTGAGGTTCCATAGTTTGAGTTGTCAACCTCTTCTTCTTCAACTCAAAGAGGTTGGTGTTGTTGAACAAGAAGGTCTGGGCTCTGTCTCTGCCAAACACTACCCTACAGAACTCAAAACCTCTAGCAACGTCACGTCATGCCACAACAAAGAACTTCCAGAAGCCAGAGAAGGATGATGATCAATATCTCATCCAATTTGCCTCTTGTGGCGATAGATAGGTACGGTAGCAACCGGAGAACCCTTGGTGCTTCTTTAGATAGTGGTCAGACAATTAGGGAAACAGTGTCGACCATCAACTGCATCTCATTCGGCGGCTGTCCAGGGCACGAACAACAACGATGGGATCTGCAGACGGGAGGGTCCATGACAGAATGGCAATGCCAGTGGTAGGTAATCGCAATGGCTTTGCGTAGGCACAGTGTGGTGGTCTCTGGCGCCACGTTTCCAACGGATCCATGTCGAGACCATTTAGGACAGGGACATGAAAGGGTCTCGAGGCCGCCCAGTCATATTGGATGCCAACCCTCCCTCTCGTTTGCCCTGGTGGTCGGGAATGGCTCCATGAACGGTCATGCACAGTGTAGTCTAGTGCTCACTGCCTCCATCACCGCCTCCATATCCATCTCATCCCCATCAGGGACACCAAGGTTCCCGTCACCAGCCTCGAGCCCTACCCTTCCCTTCCCTTCCCTTCCCGCGATTGACGGGTTGTGCTGTGACTGGGGAATGGGGCTGCTCCGGCATTCTGCTGCACGCACTTGACGGCTTCACCTACATCGTACAATGACAGAACAGAGCATCGAGATGCCGATCACAACAACGTGCAGCAGCCTCGACCGCTCTAATAATACACCAGATCAGATATGTGCACCGTGGTAATCAAAGATTGCGGGGCATTCAAAAGTCGCAGACCAGAAACGCAATTCCGTTGTTGCAGTGGATAATAACAATTTCAGCATGTCAACAAACAAATGGGCTCGCAATCCAATCAATTGGTCGCTGCACCAGGACATGCGCGCCTAATTACGGCTACAAGAAGAGCCCTGAACTGAAAGGGACAGCACATGCACCGTCAGAAAGGGGCTCTCTGCGCTAACACAGGGGAAATAACATAACAGCACGCGGACGTGGTCAAGATGGTGCCTGCACTGCACAGTTAGGTTCCGTCACTCACCTGAGAACAATGCGCACCCATGCCCTTACCCTTGCTAATGTTAGCTTCTCACGATCCAAGTTTGGAGCCAGCAGGGACAAAGCTGAGAGTGAGAGTTGTCCAGCCCAGTGCAGAGAACCGCCCCAGATTTGGGCGGCCAAAGCTGGGAGCAGTCAAGTGACAAAGGCTGGAATGGGGAACCCCGAGAACACCGACGGGAACTGGCACTGGGCTTGATTTGAGTGTGCATGCGAGAGAGGCACTGAATTGGATAGCCGCTGAGTTTCGGATACCGAATGGTGTGCAGCTGAGCCTTGAATAGAACATGTAGCGTAAACTTTGCCTCCTAGCAAATGCGTGTGCTGTCTCGCCCTCCACTACAGAGACAATACCGTTTCTAAAGACTGGTCTAATACTGTACCGTCTTCAAACAGGCCTCGCTCAAACGACCAGGATGGCCTAGCAGCATGCCACCAAGATTACACTGTGACACACTATCCTCCTACAAAAGCGATGGCGCTGAGTACGTGAACCCAATCATAACAAAGTGGCAAAGCGGCCTGGCGTCCGTTTTCGGGTTGTGATTTGCTGGTATCGGATCCACACCCTCATCTCCTGGTTCGGCAGGCGCTTCAAGTGGACCTTCTAGTGGACTTAGTGGATATCAGTGGGCTCACAGTGTCCCCAACCAACATGGACAACCCGTTGCCCGCCGTCCCCGGTGTATCCTGCCTGTCCCTGTTCCTGTCCTCCCACACACTTTCCCTCCTCTTTCCATTTCCACTCTCGGTTCTTACTTATCAGAGCCCAGCGCCGTCACCTCGCACTCGGCCCCTCCCCTCGTACCTCGTCTCGCTTCGCTCCCACTCTATTTCCCACAATCCATCTCCAAAATCCTACATCAACCAACAAACTTGCTCTCTTACAATCCTCAAAACATCTTGCATCTACCTTGTCCACGCTGGCGACCTTTTTTTGATTTGTCTATCACGACTATAACGACGATTTCCTAAACACTAACTTCTTGTTTGTGTTTTTAATTCGGCGCTCGACTCAAATTAATACCGCAACAACTCCGGAATTCCCCTCCTCGACTCAGCCATCTCGCGACTCCCGGCTCTCTTCAAACCAGCATAATGTCTGCATACTACCACTACAACGCCCACCCTGCGCACCCCGCTCCCGTGTCGCACAACCACCACAACGGCCGAAATCGCAGAGCTCCCCGCCTCTCCATGTCCCAGAATCCTCAGCGCTTCCGTGGTGTTCGCAGCATGAAGGAGCTCAACGAGACTGCTTCCCTCTCAGCTTTCCGAACCAAGTTCGAGACCAGTCGATCGTTTGATCTTGAAGATGACATGGAGTTCTGCCCTGGTCTGTTGACAGAGACCGACGTGAGTTATCCCGTCGCTATCTCATCAGCGCATTCCGAATCTGACTTTGAAATGCAGTTGGTCTCCATTTCCAGTGCATCTGAGCGCTCCTCACTAGCCAGCAACTCTCCCGACTCCTCTCCTACGCAACACCCCAACACTGTTGCTCCTGGCTTCTCTCTCAACTCAACATCTCCTGCTTTCATCCCTCCCAGCTACAACCCTCAGCCAAGCATGAAGATTCACCAGCCCTCGGCCACCCGCGGCCGCAATGCCATTCCCATCATCAACCCTGCCACTGGCATCACCATGTCAAGCCCTCCTCAGTCCGTGTCGCCTGGCAGGATGCAACAGTCGATGCGTCGGTGGTAAACCGCATCAAGTCGCTACCCTACACTCTTTGTGTGGGTCGACTTATGTGTCGCATCACCGGCGGTACACCTTGAACTGTAAACATATCCGTTCGTTCTTGGCAGCTGTTTATCTTGGCGGGCATATTGACCGATCGAGGCTTGATCTTGGCATCATCTTATCATCTGGGCTGGTTTCCTCGAAGCTTTTGAAGCGGTAGGCGCTTGACGCGTTTGCCCTCATTGTTGGCTCCAACACTTCCGACAACCAACACTTTTCATCTACTCTTACCTCACCTGTATAAACATCCTTAATCGACATAGCCTCTTGTTTCAACCAGCAAGCTTATGAGGATATAACTGGCACGGCATGATAAAGATCGATGCCATTTTCGGCTTGGTTACTTTGTTATTTTTGCAACAAATCAAATACCTAGGGTTGGGTGTCCGCCTCGCAAGATGAGGCTTCCAGACACGAACGGGCGTTCTTTGCATTTTAAGACGACATTGCATCGGTGTTCAACGGCACAAATATCGGGTTCCTATTTCGGCATCAACTGTTTTCATTATTTACATGGGAGGCATGGGTTGGCCTCACCATTCATACCAAAATGTCTTCTCTCATCTCATCGCGGTTATGGGTTACGAAGTCAACAAGAGAAAAAGAACAACATAGAAGGAGTGCTTTTCGCAAGCGGGGTCTTTCCGGTGTTATTTGATCGGTCGCATCTTGGAAATATCTTTAGGCGGTGGTCAGGATTGAGACGAACGGTGTTTTTGTGACAATCGGTATCCCTACATGGGACGGAATCTGGGAAATTACGGGGAGTTGGTCGAATTTTCGGTGTGGTCCCGCGGTTGCAATGAACGGGAAAAGACGAGGTCCAGTTGACCTTTTGCCCATTCTTCTTCTTTGTATCATTTCGGGACGGCCTATATATTTGTCCTCTTTTTGTTTTCTTGTTCATGGTTTGGGCAGCACCATGTTGGCCTACCTTGTTTTTGGGACTGGAGTGGCTTATAACTTGGAGCGTTGCTTGGTTTGGCTGATCCTCGTCGGACAGTCTCTTTTTACAATTATTTGTCTCGCCTTCGCAAGCATCTGGAGTGTGGGGGCCTGGTATACATGTCATGATCAGATTCAAAGAGGTTTTTTTTGGGATTTGGGAGGCCCTCGAGCCTGGTTTTGCAAAGCAGCGGTAGACTGCAAATGTGTGGCTATTGTTAAACTGGGTATTGGCGCTGTCTGGTTGCGACGACGCGGCTTCAGCGCTGCGAGACGAGAATACACGAATGTTCAAATACTTGACTGTTTACCATGAGTGATATGATGTATGAGTTTGAGGTGTGACGATCTGTTGTGTGATGAAGTCTGACGTGATATGATATGTAGCTACGACACTAGGCAAGTTGTTGAGAGATGTGTAGTCGTTGATCAGTGGTTACGTCGTGTATTGATTCTCAAGCATTATTTTGTTGAGCAGTCGTTTCTAGAGCAATTGGTTATACTCCAATAATGAGCTCTTGATTACCTATGTCCTATATTAATTAACTCGCGGTCTTGTTACATTATTGGATATTAATTCCTCTCCTAGGCTCTCGCATTGCAGTAATGCCGTTCCTGCCCCACGCTACCAAAGCAAGCTTTCCACTATCACGAGGGGGATGGCTGGCAAGCGAATTTAAAACCACAGCCACGCAATTGGATCATTCCATCCATTGGCATTCTTGTATCCTCGGTAAACAAAAGAGAGAGAAAGATCCATTGCCCAATTAGGATAGAACAGCGGGGCGGATGCTCAAGGAGCAGTGGAAAGGAGAGAGTTCAGAAAAAAGTGATGATGCTGGTGACGTCACGGCTATGCTATTGAAGCTTGAGCTCTCTCCACTGCAAATGGACAACGACCGAGGGGAATGGTATTAAGCTCTTGAACTTGGCATTTCCCTGCAGTTTTCTTTCTCCTTTTCCCTCTTCCTTTTCTCAATTACAATCCCCTTCTTCGTCATTCGACAAGGTTTAATCACTCTCGTACGGTCCGATACCAGAAACTACCTTTCAACCCAAACACACAAGATGATGTCAGCGCGATCTATCATGGCCATGCGCTCTGCGCACGTTAGCAAGATTGTCATGGGACGAGGTCTCTTTACGACATCAGCACGTCTCGGTCTCAAGGAGTCATCTACTCGTAAGCTTTCCAGCGGGTGAGCCCTTTTCACAATGCCTTGTCTAACACTACCTGTAGAAACCAACGTCGACTACGATAAGCACAAGAAAGATTCCCTCGACAAGCAAAAGAAGGGCAGCGGCCACTGGAAGCCCGAGCTCGCCTCAGACAGCGAGGAGGCTGTCAAGGCAGACCGATCGGAAACTGATCCTGTAAAGGACATTGAGAACCTGCAGCAGCGAACCAAGAAGGCGGCTGAGGAGACTCACAAGGCTGGAACCAGCACGCGGGATCACATGTGAAGTGAGTGGCGTATGATGGGATGTGAAAACAGTGTGATGAGCGGTTGAGGTTTTTTTGATCAATGGATTATTCGGGAGTTTAAAGGACAGGAAGATAGACTGGAAAGTCTGAGTTAGTTCTTAATGAGAGATATCTCGATGCATGTTTTTGATGGTTGTGTGTGCATTACCTCCCCTGTTTCTGTTTCCTTGGCGGAGTATCACCAGTTGTCGCCCTAATACAGAAGAAACCTCATCATAGCTCGAAAGCTTGCGTTGGAGCCATTTTTTTTTCTTTGGTGAGATTAAATCATTGAACATTTTGATATCTGCAGCCGTTAATAACCCATCTTTCACTAATGCTGCACTGACTGAGATATACTATGAGTAGAATGATGCTGAACACCTTGAATAAACTGTCAGTTTCCTGGTACTGCTAGCAACCACCACCTGATACACTTACAGCTTAGATGAAAAATATGAGGACCATCAACTTAACAAGATATAATAGTCAATTGGTAAATAAATGCAACAACTCGTCGGAAAATGATCATATAGACAAACATTGTAGGGTAAGCTTGTCGTCTCAAGCAAAGCTCCCCGCCCTTATCGATAAGCCCCAATTAGAAGCTCCATCCAAATTATCCCCGCCGGTCTCGGTCGGTCCAAACCTCCGAAGCTCCCATACTCAACCACCACCACCTCCGGGCCTTGTCCAGCCCTCTCAACTCTCCTCTACAGGACCTCCCTCCAATATTCCGTATATAAAACTTCCCACCTCCAGCCTATACCATGTCCGCAGATCCCCCGCCCTTCCAATCCGCCCTCCTCGCAGGCGCCCTCGCTGGCACAACCGTCGACCTCTCTCTCTTTCCCCTCGATACTCTAAAGACCCGTCTTCAATCCTCGGCCGGCTTTTTCCCCTCTGGTGGTTTCAACGGTATATATCGTGGTATCGGCTCAGCTCTTGTTGGTTCAGCGCCTGGTGCAGCTTTCTTCTTCTGTACATATGAGGGCGTGAAGGGTCTGCTCGCCGATAAGAACAAAGATAGTTCGGGATGGAGAGCTCCTCTTACGCATATGGCCGCTGCCAGCGCTGGCGAAATTGCTGCTTGTGCAGTTCGTGTACCAACAGAAGTCGTCAAGCAGCGCGCGCAAGCAGGTCACCACGGTGGTTCTTCAGCAGCTGCACTGCGCGCCATCCTCTCTCGCTACTCGAGCCATGGTTTCGTCTCTATGTGGCGTGAGCTATACCGCGGCTGGGGTATCACCGTCTTCCGTGAGGTTCCTTTCACTGTAATTCAGTTCCCACTATGGGAGGCTATGAAGTCGTGGGGTCGACGTCGTCGTGATGGTCGCGAGGTTACCGGTGCTGAGAGCGCTATATATGGAAGCTTGGCTGGTGGATTTTCAGCTGCGCTGACGACGCCCCTCGACGTGCTCAAGACTAGAGTTATGCTGTCGAAAGAGAGTGTTTCAGTGGCGGACATGCTTGGTCGGATATTGCGCGAGGAGGGCAGCAGGGCTTTCTTTGCGGGTGTAGCGCCGCGAGTGACATGGATTTCCATTGGAGGTGCAATCTTCCTTGGAAGTTACCAATGGGCCATCAACACAATGGGTGGCCTGTCATGAAGTTTTGGTTCATGAAAAAGAAGAAAATTTGGTGGGCATGGCATGACATAAAACATGGAGCAAGGAGTCAAGAGAACGGTGATGCAAAAGAGGATATAGAGGCTTAATTTCTCGCTAATGGTATATACGCCTTGACGGCATCTAACCTATGTACAAATCTATACTCGATAAAGGGACTCGCTGGATACAAAAGTCTACCTTTTCTGGTATATATATATCGAAAAGCATGGGAATTGGGTCGAGGTTGTTGGCTCTGGTAGCCTTCTCATTCAACATATAACATTCAAAGGGTTGCTTTGGTTTAGCTTGCTCAAGCTTGGGCCTGAGCGGGAGCATTGGTGCTTGGCTCTTCAGTAGCGGATGCCTCTTGGTTTTCTTCAGGCTCGGCAGGCTGGGGCTCCGGAGGAGGAGGAGGAAAAGGCCGAATTTCCTTTTTGCCGTTGGCCTTGTAATAGAGGGCAATATCATTGCCTCCCTTCCAGAGGTGAGTACGGAGAGTGGCCAGTGTAGTCATAGGAGAGAGCAGCTAGACGGTGGTCAGTAATCGTACCATAGTAATAAGTGAAAGGAACGGATCACACTTACCTGATCATTGCAGTATAGTTCTAAATACTCCTCTGGCCTTAGCGTTTCCTGCTCCGGTTCCTCGAGTGGAGGCTCAATCCTCTCAGCAACATAAGAAAGGATCTTCCTGACTCGTAACATGCGATTCGCGTTCAGTCTGTTGTTGCCATCTGCCGAGGTGATGGTGGGCAAGCTATCATCCATCGGATACAGGACGAATGAAACCTTGACCGCTTCCTTGTAAGGCATCTGGTTCTGGAGAAGAACATCGCCCAGCCACATGGGGGCCTTCTGCTCGATGAGGTCTGCGTCATTGCCAACATCTTGTACTGTGCCTTGGTATAAATTCGCGCTGCCACCTGAGGTCTCTTCCTGGATTACAACCTTGGTTCCCGGCGGGAGCTTCAGAACGGGTGTATCGTTAGGCAGGCTAGGTACCACTCGAGTCTCGACTGGTTTGTCAGGGTTTTCGGCCAGTTGACGGTCGTACTCCTGACGAATTTTCTGAATGACACCAAAGAAGCTGTCATCAACTTCCTTCTCCTTCTCATGAACAGATGACGACTCAGACTCTTCGGTCTTTTCCTCTACAATAGCAGGCTTCTCTTGGGTGGCCTGTGAAGCTGACCGTGAAAGTTTCTTAGTTCCAAATGTCATCCGAAACTTTTTCTTGCCAAACGGCGTGCTCGGAGATTTCGTGCTGTCAGCTTTATCCTTATCTTTGTCCTTCTCTTTCTCTTTGTCACCGTCTATAGACTTTTTCGAATCTGCATTGTCCTGCGTTGGGGTTGACACCATGCTCGCCGCCTTGGCCGCCGAATCGAGCAGTTTCATGGGACTCGTGAAATAGTCTTCCCTATCAGTTGAAGGGCGACTGACATGTGATGTTCTCTTCTCTATAGGAGTCATTGGACTTGTTGCAGCATTTTCCGGGACATCAGGCAAGCTGTTAGGGCCTGACATTATGCTGGGGCCAGGAGTTGCCAGACCAATGCCTAGTCCAGGAGTGTTGGGATAGAGGTTGGGTTTCGGAGTAACCTGGTCTGCGTTATCCCAGTCTGGGATGGCCGCGTTTGGTAGTGTTATAGATAATGGAGCACCCTCAGAGGCCCCTTCAGTGGGTGGTTTTGCCTCAATACCTTCGTTGAGCTTTTGACGGTGTGCCTCATCTCGCCTAATCTCTTCGTCAATGAGATCGGCAAAGAGATAGCGAAGAATCCATTTTCCAAGGCTGACTAGGAGGGGTCAGCCGTGTTTCATTATAGTCATCATCACTGTACTCACTTCTTTGATCTTCTCGGAACTCTGTCATCTCTGGCAAGTCAAGCTCGTCTGCATATACCTCGGCATCAAAGCAGTTGAAAGGCTCTAGCACCACAGTGAGGTTTCCTGAACTGAGATCGATGGAGCACCACGGAGCTACAGCCTCAACAGTGTTGACGAGATGTTCCACATCCTCCAAATGCTGTTTCCCAAAACTCTTGATGGGTTTACACTGCAAAAGTTAGCCGTGATTGTCGTATAGAAATATTGGTGACAAACCTTGATGAGATCCCATAGCAGTACGTCACCAGCCGTATCTGACGTCAAAACTCGTCTCCTATCATTAAGTAGCCTGTGCTTGAGCAACCCAAACTGGCCCTCAATAGTTTCCTCAGCGACTTGTTGAATAGCCTTGATTTCTGGCTCAGCAGGTTCTATCATAACTTCCGAACCCTTCCGCGTTGTTGCATCTGTAATAGTGGTGGCATCGGGATCGGGACCAGCCCGCGAAGGGAAGGCAGCGGCTGCAGAGATTCGCAAGATAGACTCGGCGGGAATCTCCTTCTTGGCAGTCCCGTTAACAGCCGGAGGAGAAGCTTCACGTGGTCTGCTAGAGGCATTGGACGTGGCTCTATGATGCCGAACCGTCTCGGGAAGTCGAATGTTGGTGCCCGTATCAACATCTTCCCATCGATTGATTGATGACCTGTTTGTTGCTGTCCAAATGTGGCCTCCGGCGGCAACGACTTTGCTCACTCCAATGTGCTCATGTGCAACAGCAAGACTCAGACCGTCGTCCATGTCCTCCAGGCTGCCCCGCACATCGGTCTTGGCTACTAATCCTGAACGATCAGAGCTGTAGAAAACACCAAGGCTCGGATCATCTGAGAAAAGCGACCAGACACTCTCGTCATGCATGGTGAAGGTGTACATGCATCGACCATTCTTGACACTCCACATCTTGACCGTTTTGTCGGCACTAGCACTCAGGATCGTATCGCCGGCATCGTCAATGAGAATGGCGCGGATGTTGTCGACGTGACCGACAAGCTTAGAGACCTTGTCGCCTGTTCGAGGATCATACAGACGCACTGTCTTCTCCGGACCACCGCTCGCCATAATATTGCGGCCGACACGGAGAGCATATACAGATCCTTTCTCTGCAATTTCCTCGCCTTGGACATCGATTTCAAGTGTTTTACCAGCGCCGTTGAGATCCCACAGGCATATCTTGCGGTCAAGGCCGCCAGAGGCGATCCAATTTGCGCCCATATCGGGCGGAGGAGTTGTAACGCACTTGACATAGTCTGCATGCTCGCCTATAGTCTCGACACGAGTATTATCCTCCTCGGAATATGGTCGCCAAACCTTTACTGTAAGGTCGGAGGAACCAGAGACAAGGGCGGTATTATTTTGCGCAAGGGCAATATCGTTGATCCAATGCATGTGGGCGTGGGTTTGAGCGCGGAATTTGGTCGTGTGCTTGGGCTTGTTGGTTTCGGAACTGGCAGTCGTTGAATCGGTGACATCGCTGCGGCTTTTCAAGTCGAGGTTTAGATCCCAGGCGCATACTATTCCGTCACGTCCACCTGAGTATCTGTATGAGAATGAGGTTAGTGCTGTGCTTATGGTAATCGAAGGCGTCGGCGGGGAAGGGCTCACAGAATTGCATTGTCGCTATCGACAGCGAGACCATTGACACCGAGGCGATGGCCACCTTCGGAGGCTTTGGCATTTTCGAGAACTTTTCGTGTATTAGATCTCATTTCGATATGTTAATGTGATTGGGGACAAGCTCTCACCATAGCTGATCCTCTGGCGCGCCTTCTTAGCCATGGCGCAAGGTGAGAGAGAGAGCAAATGTTCAAGCCAAACTTGTGCCGATGACGGGTGCAGAGGTAGTACAAGCGGCGGGCAGACGCAGAAGAAGGCGACCACGGGAAGAGAGGAGGGGTTTAAAAGTATTAAGCCGTGCTTTAAAAGCTAATGCTGTGGTAGTTTTTAGTGGAAGATGGTCGGGTCGGGTGGTGATGATTGCGGAATGCGAATGCGGGATGTGGAAGCTCGAAAGTGGAGGAGGCACGGATGGATACTTGGACTGGACCTCATGGCTATGGCCTGGCCTCCATGCAAGTGGGCCTTCCTTCCTTCTCTGTACTTACATGAGGTGCCTATCTTTTCCCAGCCTCGCTATTAATGGATCTTACATAGGTTCAAGCAGTCCGGGGGAAGGAGGGCTGTTGGGCCGATGAGCCGTCAAAGGGACCTAATGAGAACCAGCCACAGCCACAGAAGAGGGGAGGAGAACCTTCTTAGGTGCTGTACCTAGCCTTGTGAACTCTCTGCCCTGCCCTGGGCTGAATTGATGATGGATGAATGGCGGATGAAACCTGGAGACGGACCCCCAAAGCTACAGGACAAACCCCTGTACCCCTGTCGCTCAATGAAATCAACATCTTCAAGAGCGGGGACCACACCCGAAAACCATGAATCCTGACGTTAGCAGCGGGGCCTATCTCTTTCGCGGCCACAAGACTGCCATAAGGTCACGACAGGGGCCAAGAGCCAATTAAAATGATTATGACGCTCGGTACTTTTTTCTACACCTAAATTGGCGTATAATAGAAGTACTAGCAGTCAGCATTGTTACATAAAGCTACATCACATACTTTACAGCCGTACCTAGTCTGTGGTATCTCTTTCGCGGCCATAAGACTGCTATAGGGTCACTTGCCCCACTTTTTCTGCTTCTTTAGCTAATACCTATAGGATATAAAAAGTTCCCTATTAGATAGCTACTTTAAAAAATACCACTAAATTTATTAAAACCCTTATATAAATTACTCCTATTATATCTTAAAGGAAATAATAAGCTTTTAAACGATATAAGATTTTATAGATAATAATAGCTTTAACCCCTTGCCTTTAAGGGCAGCTAATAACCCTACCGGTATGCCTAATTATCTGCCTAAAGAGAGCTATAGCTATAATTTTT